>CM076727.1:6545570-6811594 GCA_038501795.1 Pseudopleuronectes americanus
TGCTCCACCTGCTCCTTCAGGGCCTGGATCTCCTTCTCCTTCTCCGTCTCCTTCTCCTTCTCCTTCTCCTTCTCCTTCTCCTTCTCTTTCTCCTTTTCTTTCTTCTTCTCCTTCTCCTTCTCCTTCTCCTTCTCCTTCTCCTTCTCCTTCTCCTTCTCCTTCTCCTTCTCCTTCTCCTTCTCCTTCTCCTTCTCCACTTCCACTTCAGTGCTACAACTTTTATCAGGCTGGGGTGGCTCCTGGTGCAGACCTTCTTCCATCATCTTAGTCTTGGCCTGACAGTCAGTGAGCTCAGCCATGCAGTCAATGTAGGCCCTGAGGCGAGCGCGTCGTTTCTTCACCTCCTTCGTAATGACACCATCTTTGACTTTCAGCTGGTTTTCCAGCTGCTCCACCTTCTCCTCCAGAGCCTGGATCTCATTGTCCTTCTCCTTCTCCTTGTCGGTCTCCTTCTCCTTCTCTTTCTCTTTCTCCTTCTCCTTCTCCTTCTCCTTCTCCACCGCCATCTTTATGACATCATCTTTGTATTTCAGCTGGTTTTCCAGCTGCTCCACCTTCTCCTTCAGAGCAAGGATCTCCTTCTCTTCCTCCTTCTCTTCCTCCTTCTCTCTCTTCTCCTTCTCCTTCTCCTTCTCCACAAGCATCTTTATGACATCATCTTTGTCGTCAAGCTGGGTTTGCAGCTGCCACAACTTCTCCCTCAGAGACTCGGTTCCATATTTAAGAGCCATAATCTGCTTGTTGGCTCGGAGGAGTTCGATCTTGAGGCTCATCACAATATCTTGTTGCTCCATGGTTTACAACAGAGAGATTGATTTGTGTATGAAGCTGTTGGAATGTTGGAATAGTTGATGCACTATTTTCAGAAGAAGTTTCTGTTCTTGTCTGGATCTTGAAGTCAAATAGCTTTTGTCTGCAGGTGACAGCATTAAATAGTGTGTAAGATTAAGGTGAATTTGATCTATCAAACATTCAATATAAAGCAATTGACACAGATAGAGAGACACAGAGAGACACACGCAGAGAGAAGAATAGAGAGGGAGAGAGAGAGGGAGAGAGAGAGAGGGAGAGAGAGAGAGAGAGAGGAGAGAGAGAGAGAGAGAGAGAGAGAGAGAGAGAGAGAGAGAGAGAGAGAGAGAGAGAGAGAGAGAGCGAGAGAGAGCGAGACAGCGAGAGACTCCCCTCCTGCTACGTGTGTATCTGGTTGCCATGGAAACTCAACTGAATGCACCTGCTCTCTCCCCACTGGGAAGAGTCAAATCTAAACTCTGAGTGCAGCACTCAAACAACTATAATTCAGAAACTATAAGTCCTATTTGTGAAATAAAGACATCGTGAGAATTACAAGACTTTGCCGGTCACACAGATATATTTGAAATTTGTGAGAGTAAAAAAATGGGACCAGTGTGAGCAAGTTATGCGAGTTGATGCTCCTTCCATAAATGTTTTCTCTGAAATAACATTAGACCCAATGGAGATGGATTGTTTTTTCCTTAAAGGAGCTACACACCTCATGTAATGTGCTCCTAGCATTAGCTTAAGCTCCCTTCAACTTGTCCTTAAACACATTCAAACTCCACTTTAACCAAAAAAAGCTCACTAGCAAAAAAAAGCATTTTTTGAAATAAATGACTGGGAAAACTCTCCTCATCAATCACCATGGCACCCAGCCCCTTTGATTTGAATTTGAATCTGAATTTGATTGGCAGTGATGGCAGTACTTTGTCTTAAATACTAAAGTTAAACACCAAGGTTAATCTTCCAAATGTTACAAAAATCACATTGTTTGGTAGAATAAGATGTGAAATGTGAAAATATCCTGGTGCTACAGGTGTTTTGTCCACAATGCCTCGCTCTGCCTGGCCTAGGCGACCTAACGCTACTTAGCATCACGTTAACACATATCACTCATTAAGATAAGCAGCACAAAACACAAAACAAGCCAGCTACAATATTCCCACATTTGTCATAAAAGCAACAGAAAACAGCACATTATCAACATGTAACAGCAGCAGCTTCAATATTATACAGTGGTTTCATTTCAATCTTAAATTACAGAGCCTGAATTGCATTGGTTAGCATGCTGGGTAAATACAGAGAGAGAGTGAGACATGACTTACCTCAGTCAAGGTCAGAGTGCAATAGCAACTGTCTTGAACTTTAAAGGTATTTAAGGCAATCAACAGCCAATCAGAGGGCTCCCCATCAAAATACCTCCTTCAAAGCATCAAAGGAGGCATTGAGAGAGTGTACCTGTCAATCAAAATAATCTCTATTTCAAATCTTAGCATCTGGTTGCTATGGTGATAGAACCACCTCCTGATCAGGAAGTTTTGCGATCATTTAAATCTAGTAAAAACTTTTCTTCTTACTAAGATATTTTGATGACTATATTTGATTTACATTTGAAATAATAATGTTATGAATAATAACTAAATATGATATAATGTTATTAAAGCTATTTAAATATATTAGCATCTGGTTGCTATGGTGATAGAACCGCCTCCTGATCAGGAAGTTTTGCGATCATTTAAATCTAGTAAAACTTTTCTTCTTACTAAGATATTTTGATGACTATATTTGATTTACATTTGAAATAATAATGTTATGAATGATAACTAAATATGATATAATGTTATTAAAGCTATTTAAATATATTAGCATCTGGTTGCTATGGTGATAGAACCACCTCCTGATGAGGAAGTTTTGCGATCATTTAAATCTAGTAAATACTTTTATTCTTACTAAGATATTTTGATGACTATATTTTATTTACATTTGAAATAGTAATGGCATGAATAATAACTAAATATGATATAATTTTATTTCATGCTTTTTAATTATATTAGCATCTGGTTGCTATGGCGATAGAAACACCTACTGATGAGGTAATTTTGCGATCATTTATTTCAGTAACAACTTTTTTGTTACTAAGATATTTTGATGACGATATTTGATTTACATTTGAAATAATAATGTTATGAATAAAAACTAAATATTATATAATGTAATTAAAGCTATTTAATTATATAAGTATCTGGTTGCTATGGTGATAGATCCACCTACTGATGAGGAGGTTTTGCGTCCTGTTTTTATTCAGTAAATAAAAAAGGACGTTTCATTTTGGTGGACTTTAATTGTGTCATACTTGCAGAATCAGATCTTTAAAAACAAAGACAGGTGCCCTACACCCCTCAATATACCCTGACAGCAGTGTCATGTTACTCTCCAGCTTATTGTATCTAATAGACGACACTGCAGAGGTCATTGGACACAATATCAGCGCTTTATTATTATTTAGGGAAGAAAGAAAGAAAACATAATTCCGAGATCGATAAGTTGAAGGACAAGCGGCAATGAGTGTGAAGAGATGTGGCAGAATGACACAAACATGCACACACAGACAGACACACACACACACACACACACACACTCACACAAACAGAAAGTGTGTGAGAGAGAGAGAGAGAGAGAGAGAGAGAGAGAGAGAGAGAGAGGAGAGAGAGAGAGAGAGAGAGAGAGAGAGAGAGAGAGAGAGAGAGAGAGAGAGAGAGATTTTCAACCATCAATACGATCCACCTCTGACAAAATGCTGTTTGTCTCATTTGGATGAAATTCATCAACTTTGTGTTATTTTAGTATTGGCATATAAAAGTGTGGAATTTAGCTTCTGGATGTTTAATTACTTTATACCAATTGTGCTTCTTGGAATTATAAGCACATGGTAAAGAAGTACTTTATATCAATATTACAGTACTTGCTGCATGTGCCTGTGCAATGAAGTCCAAATATGGTATTATCTGCTTCGTTAAAGCCAAGATGGCTCTAATCAAACTCGTTCATTTGGGCCAACACTGAAGTTCACTAACAAAAAAAAACAAATTCTTTGTGTCTATGAAAGAAGTCGAACGGTACATGTCAACAAAAATACATCAAATCCGTTATAGTTTGCAGCACCTTTAAAGTGATTTTATAAATTTGATGTCAAACTCCTGCGTCCTCATAATTTTGTTTTTTCCAGCTGCCTCTGTTCATTCCTGAAGACGCCACGACTGGAGTTGAAGAAATATATATATATATATATATATGTGTGTATGTATATATACACATGTATATATGATCAAAAGTTACTGTAATGCTGATCTATGATAAATGTAACATAATCAGTACATTTCCCATCAACCTCAGTCATGATTAAGTTGACACAGTGCAAACTAGTCTGCATGTAAACAAAGAAGATAAAAAAGTTAACTAGCTATTAACCGTTACCTGATTTAGCAATGGAAAAATAATTATTCTCTGAAATGAAGAAAGAATTGAATAAAGTAATGAATAATGCGCTGAAATGATTGGATAAAAGAAGTGGACGGACAAAAGCATAAAAAAAACTGAAGTTGCATACCGATTTGAGAAGTAATTGATAAATGGTTGAAATGTCCATCTTCTGCCATTATGCGTTGTTATAATGTACTTATAGTTAATTTCAAAACAAAAATTTATAATAATAATAATAAACTGTTTGTAAAGCACCTTTCATACAAGAAACATATAAATATAAAAAGATGTGAAAATGTAATTAATTTAAAAGAACAGATTTTAAGTAACATTTAAAAGAAAAGGCTATATAAAATAAAAATAAATTTGAAAGAATGCATAAAAACACAAAAGAAAGAAAGTGATGAAATGTAAAGAGGCAAGTGCAAAATCTATGTTTTTATGTTAAAGACATTTACTGGATAAGCTGCTCCGATAGCTAGCGGCAGTCAGTTCAACAACTGCGCAGTGTCATTTTAAAATTCTTATTCTTTTAAATGTAACTTCAACATGTAACTTAAAATCTTTTAAAAGACTTACATATTCGCATTTTCAGCTTTTCTTTATGCTGTTGTTTGTATTAACTTTTAGAGTCAGATAATATATGTATATATAACAAAAGGAGGATATTTTGATAATGAAAGATTGTTTCAGTGAAGGGATAGTCATCGCAAATGTTCTGTAGCGTGACAGAGGTCTTGTGATGACCAGTGTGGGATTTGCTGAAGACTTGTGTAAATTCCCTGCTCAGAACTTCCTATTGCAGAAAACTGAATTCCCAAAGTCTGTCGAGACGAAACAGGTTGTGAAAGGTGGCTAAGTTCCTCTCAGGGTTTTTTTGTACTGTCTGATGTTTTAAACACTCAAACACTCTGAAGTTAAATGTAGATTTCATAATCACACATTTAAAATCTAAACCGTATTTCCCTATACATTGTCTATACCATGGGGTGAAAAAAAAGAAAAAGACAAAAGAAACAATGAATCAGAGCTGATGACCTGTCATTGTGAAACTTCTTACTTCTCATCCTGGCTGTTTGTACACAGTTTGGAAAGTTGGTAGTCCTGCCCTCAGTCCGTGTCATGGCATATAAAAGGCCTCTGCACATCCAAAATCTGGCACTTGAGAAGATTGCGGAGCTGCCACAATGCTACGCAAGGTATCACACATTTGTCTTTTCTTCTGATACAGATTGTCTCGTAGTGTGTCTAGATTTCACGAAATGTTTTAGACAAATACAAGCAGCATGTTTGAGTTTCCTAGTCTCTGAATTGCAGTTTGGTCTGTGTGAGTTTTTGGACTGACTGGCCCTGCTTCACCTCACCAGGGTATCACAGAGAGCTTTGGAGCTGCCGTCCATTCACTCAGCACGGCTCAGCTGACAGACGCAGTGATTAACAGGAGCAAGAGGATGATTCTGGACACCCTGGGTGTTGGGTTACTAGGAACCAGGACAGCTGTCTTCAACAAGGCTCTCACACACAGCCAGGTACAGTGAACTGTTTGATTGGTTACTAGAAAATAGATGTTAACGACACCTGCTACCACAGTTAAATGTTTTCTTTGAGCTAGAAGGTCGGTAGTAAAGACATCAACAAAAAATCAGTATTGATTCGGTGTGTACATATGCACCTGATTAAATGAAACCAAAAGTAAACAGAAAGGTTATACATTCAAACCTAATTAAAGTTACTTATCATTTATCAAGTCATTTAAATTTTAACAACATCATTCAAGGGCCATACTTTATTATTAATCGATCCCAATTCCCAAGGTCTTGATTCGATTTGATTCAATATCAGTTCAGTTGAGGATACTTCATTGTAAAATATGAATTTTGCTTGGACCTGTACAACTGTGCAACCTCTAACTTGGTAAGTTGTTAACAATATGAAAGCAGGCCTGTCACAATAACAACTTTTGTCGGATGATAAATTGTCCCAGAAACCATTTCATACCACTGACAATTTTACAGCATAATCCTTCACCCTTTCAAAGAGCAATGAAATCAATTCTTACATTTGAACTGTATTCAAATATCCCTGATGAATAAGGATATTTAAATATAAATTAAACCTTTCTTTTACATATTCACATCACTCGTCTTATTACACTTTTATCCATGGATGACAATTCATCACCTCTGCCAAGAGGGTTATGTTTTTTGTTGTTTTGTTTGTAAGCAAGATTTCACAAAAACAACTTGATGGAGGGATGTGGTACTTGTTACGTTTTCAGAAAGCCAATCTAGGAACTTTTTTCACTTTCTTTAATATTTAGGGATGGAACAACCTTTTAATTATTTTAGCGAGGAATAAATTTGAGGAACTTGTGAAAGAAAAAAAAACTAAGTTTGGTGCAGCGTGATTGGTTTAAGGAGACATTCAGGCCTTGGCAGAGTTGTGAACTTCCCTGAGTTTCATTCTTGTTTTGCTATCTGCCCAGAATTGTTTCCTGAAAGTTGGTAAACTAGTTTTTTCACATCCCTTTTTAATTGCACACATCCTCATATTCATTTGTGTGATTGCAGTCGTTCATGTCTGAAGAGAGGAGCAGCGTCTGGGGGAAATCCAACATAACTCTGCCTCCCCACTATGCTGCATTTGTCAATGGCATCGCTGTAAGTTTGTTCGAATAAAAGCACCATGATATACAGACAACAAAGATTTGGTGTGGTTCTGTTTTGACCTGAATATTATGACCACAGGTTCACTCCATGGACTTTGACGACACATGGCACCCTGCTACTCATCCCTCGGGAGCCGTGCTGCCTGCGCTGCTGGCCCTGGTGGAGACCCTGCCCTGCCGGACCTCCGGCCTCGAGCTGCTGTTGGCATTCAGCGTTGGTATCGAGGTGCAGGGCCGACTCATGAGGTTCTCCAGAGAGGCTCACAACATCCCTGAAAGGTGACGTGCTTTCAAGTGTGGCCCCAAATATGAGATTAGTGCAAAGTTCTGTATATTTGAAAGTTAGAGATATTATAGCACTGAAGAGCTGATTCATCCAAATTACATAAAGACCAACACCTACCTCAGATGGTGTCAGAAAAATGCAACATTTCAGTAGATTGTGGATTGAAACCTCATTTTTGTGGGATCTGCACACTCAAATATCCGTTCCTCAAACATGCCTGAATTTTTATCAACAAGATCGGTGAATTACTCTCGGAGAAATCAAGAAAGATGCTCTATTTCGCAATATAACAGAAATTGAAAATAAAAATCCTGCACCCGCCCTCTAATCTGGATCCGCACCAATATTTAATGTTAACTTCCCGAACTCATGCCCCACCACTCCGCAATATGTAATGGGAACTGGTTAAGCGGTTGTTGCATAATCCTGCTGACTAACTAAACAAAAAACGCAGATGACATAACCTCCTTTGCAAAGAAAACTTTTTTTCAAAGACCTTTTTTAATTTCAATAAATAACCAAACCCCCAAAAACCACTGACTACAAATGATTCTACCAAGCCTCAATCAAAGCCTTAGCTGCTATAATATACTTGGATATGTCCTTATGGTTTGCTCATCTTTCTCTCCCAGATTCCACCCCCCCAGTGTTGTTGGGGTGATGGGCAGTGCTGCAGCCTCAGCCAAGCTCCTGGGTCTGTCCCCTGCACAGTGCATGCACGCTCTGGCCATCGCGGCCTCCTCTGCCGGGGCGCCCCTGGCCAACGCCGCCACGCAGACCAAACCCCTCCACATAGGAAACGCAGCTCGCAGAGGCCTGGAGGCAGCTCAGCTGGCCCAGATCGGACTGGAGGGGAATCCTGCCATCCTGGATCTGGACCGCGGGTTTGGGGTTTACTACAAAGACTACAGTCCATCAGCGATGCCAGATTCTACTTCCAGTGGCTTCAGATGGATTCTGGAAGATCAGGACGTGGCCTTCAAGCGCATTCCCGCTCACTTGGGGATGCACTGGGTGGTGGATGCAGCTCTGGCAGCCCGAGGGAAGCTTGTGAGAGCAGACAGGCACTTTGACCTCGGGCAGATCCGGCACATCACACTGCGAGTTCCTCCGTCCAAGTACATCGACTGCTCCTCACCAGCCACAGAGCACCAAGCCAGGCACTCATTTCAGTTCAACGCCTGCTCCGCTCTGCTGGATAACCAAGTGACGGTGGCCTCCTTCAGTGAGGCTCAAATCAGCAGAACCGCTCTGAGGGAGCTCCTGTCCAGAGTGAGGGTGGAGACGCCTGAGGACAACCGGCCCAGCTTTGACGAGATGTACTGCGAGGTGGAGCTGGAAACAGTCGAGGGGCAGAGTTACACAGCCAGGTGCGATACCTTCTACGGCCACTGGAGGAAGCCACTGAGTCAAGAGGACCTGGTGGACAAGTTTAGAGTGAATGCCTCGTCAGTGTTGTGCACAAAGGGAGTGGAGGGGTTGATCGATGTGATCGGAAACATTGAGCGAGTGAGTGAATGTATGATCCTGGGTTCATATCTGAGGATGACAAGTAGTCCACACGAGCAGTTATACAGCGTAAGGTATATGTGATTGAACTGTATCTAAATATGGAATAATCCTCGTAATGTTTGTAATTTGAAATTCAAATATCCTTGTATTTTAAAATCCTTGTAAAAATCTCTGATAAACGTTTATTAAATGACATGTTCACGTGCACTAACTGTTTTTTCTTCTGTGGTGGAGGACTCTGAAATAAAATCAACTGAAAATGTTGACTTTTTCATTTTATTGCATTTTCTGTACAACACTCTTCCTGCTATTGATTTTCAAATATGTGTTCAATACTACTGCTGCTTCAGAATATAATCAAGTAACACAGAGTTATAAGATCTTTGTCATAGTTATAGGTAAGCCTGGACGATGTGCACATTTTTTCTAAAAAATAAGTATCTGGAAGTGCTTCTAATGGAGAGGATGCTTTAAGCTTCTTAAAGATCAGCTCAGCAGGCAACCACCTCTTCTTCTTCTAAACTCTCCTTTGAGTTCCAGTCAAGTCAAGCCAGCTTCAGCACGTCCCGCACCATCGACCCGATCCCGTCGAAGATCTCGTGGATGGGAGCGTTGCACATGAAGGCGCTGGTGGTGACCAGCTTGTTCTTCTGGTCCACGTGACTCTCGCCCACGCTCTTGCTCACGTGTTTGCAGCCCAGCTGGTTGATGGCCTCCGCGGTGCCTGTTGTGTCTGGGTACCTGGCGTGAAGAGGGCCGGACCAAACAGTGTTCAGTTACACAAAATGAAGATCTTTGTTAGATTAAAGAAATGCAGCAGTGAGGCCTTCTCATCTCTAGATTATCCGAAAATCAACCATCTGGGAATAAAGCAACATAAGTAAGAAAGCTGTGAGTCTTCAGACTATCAGATAGGATGACAACAAGACAAAATATCTAACAAATTTATTGAGGAGTTAAAATCTAAGTTTAACACAGCAAAGATCGAACACTTGACTGCCCCCAAAAAGTAATCACCTCAATCGTCCCCTGGTGGCCGGCTGCAGTATAGGTCATAAACCCAGCCTCCTCCATGTGAGTGGATCACATGGATGTGGATGAAGTATAAAAGTCAATGTTTCTCAAAGATAGTTTCTGTCATTTTAGATAGAGCTGATTTTTTTTGAAAGTTTGGTTGTAAATAATTTGATGATAACATCAAAATGGGTCATTACATCATGACAGCTGAGACTGACTCGTTATTGGTTGGTTGGCAGGACCGGACCCAAACACTGTGGCTGTATCCCTGATCGCTCTGAACTAAGAATATCAGGTTTGGTCGGACTCACATGTCGTCTTTCTCCACGCCGACGGTGACCTCACAGCCGGGGAGCACCTTGGCAGCCAGGACAGGCGAGATGCAGCAGAGTCCGATAGGTTTGCCCTCGCCGTGGAACGCCTGCAGCGCCGCCTTGACCTCGTCGTTGACGGAGCAGTCCTTCCCCTGCACCGCCCACGTACACAGGTTCTTCGCTGCCCCGAAACCACCTGACAAACATTGAGACAGAAGAGGTTAGAGTATTTTATACAGTCTCCGTATAGACAGGAGTGAATTTAGACTGGAAAATAAATCCTGTTGCTCGGCCACACCTGGGAAGATAATGGCGTCGTGGTCTTTGACGCTGAGTTTGGCCAAGTCCTGGATGTCTCCCCGAGCCAGGCGTGCAGACTCCACCAGCACGTTCCTCTTCTCCGTGGATGGTTCGCCCTTCAGATGATCCACCACGTGCATCTGCTCAATGTTGGGGGCAAACATCTTCACCTGCAGGAGAAAAAAGACAAAGGTCTGGACTCTCATGTCATCACCAGAAAAACATAAACACATAACTCCAAACATGTTCTTCTAACCAAATCTGGATTATTATGATGATCTGCAAAAAAAATTACAAAAAGTTCTCAAACCCATACATTCGTTATATCAAGTTGAAAATAGTGATAAAAAAAATATCTGAATCTGCTCCTTTAACCATATCCATACCAAAATGTAAGGTTTTCTTCCATCACTCTAGAGAGTTTGGTACAAAGCAGTTCACTAGATTTGTGTAATCCTAATGAAAAATAAACCCTTGCGGCCACTATGGTCAAGATGGAATAATTACAACGAATGTTCATGTTGAGGCATCGTTTTACGGATCTAATGGCAGAAATCATCCCAGTGATGTTTTGAATAGTGTGTTTCATCAAAATTGTACAAGGGTTAGGGTTAGGGTTAGGCTTGTTGTTTTATTTACCCTAGAATGAACTGTTTATATTTAAGCACTTCATATTAACATCGGGAGTGGGTCCTCTCTACGGAGGCCACCATGTTTTTTTACAGTAGCCCAGACAGGACAAACTAAAGACCTTTTAAGTTTTTATGACAACTGAAGGCTGCGACAGGTTTTCTTTCATTGCAACATGCAACTTCACCACTAGATGTCACTAAAATCTTCACACTGAATCTTTAAATATAAGTGAACCTTTACAGGTGTTCACAGTCATGCACAATGTGTTTGTGTTTGTGTGCGACAAAAGTCTGTTGATGTTGTATTTCTTTCAGTGAAGTAGAGCAAACTATGATGTGTGTGTTTGTTGTATTGTTCATATTCTGTTCTATGTTGCTGTGGGATCCACTGGGTCTAACTTCAGCTGCTCTGCAGGTTCAGTTCTCTGACCTGAAGCTTAAACCTGCAGCGTGTTTCTCCAGCTTTAAATCACACACATGCAACAAGTCAATAACAACAACAACAACAACAACAGGAAATCGAACCAAAACTGCTCAGTAGGTTGCATTGAATCAAAGTACAGATAATCTGCTTGTAGAGGGGGTCAATACACACACTGTCGGCTCCACACACACACACACACACAGTCGGCTACCATAGACTGTATATGGACGGAGGGTCCGTGACGTCACCCATTGGTTTCTGCAGAGTGAGAATGAGGCTAGTAGGAGGCGTTCCCCCGGCGCCATCTTGCCGGTGCTTACTCCTCCTCGTTCCTTGCTAACGAATCAATGGGCAAGGAGGAGGAGTGCGAGTGAAGACTGACAGCCGAGCGATGCTCACGGAGCTCAGCGCTTCCTGGTTAGCTCAGGGCTAAGGAGCTAGGCTACCTGTTACCGGTGCTAACCGGTTAGCCCTGCGCTGTAGCTGCTCCGGATGGTCGCGATCTTTACGAACTCACTAGAGGTAAGTAACCTTCAAACTACACAACAACAAAACCTATTGCCCTTATCTATCATCATAATCATATGCTTACATGCCTCAAGTGGTTTTTAATATATAATATAAATTACTGTTTAACACGTTTTATGAACAGATTGAAGTCAGTTAACTACAGAGTTGTGTGTTTGGTTGTGACTTGATTTTAATAAGTTAATATCAATATGCTACATGTGTAAGCTGCATGTGATAGTAACTATGTTTCACAAATGTGCTGATAAAGGCTGGTTTATCCGCCATTACTATTGCACCTTGTTTATTTAACCTGTTATGGAATTTTACAGTGAATTATACAGTTTAGATATGATTATAATCTCAACACACCAGTGTTGTAAACAGTTCTCATTAATTATATATTTATGTTTTCACACTGAGGGAAGTGGAGTCTTGATGTGGACTGTTATCAACAGCTCTGTGGGAGATTATCACCTTGAATATTACAGATGAGGTAGAAATACATTTTATCTATTTGTACAATGTTTTATTTCTTTCAGTACATTTCATTTGGCTGACACTTTGATCCAAACTTACTTCCAATCTGTGCATTCGACTATGAGGGTACAAACCCAGAGCCCAGGAAATCTGTGCTGCTGAACACATAATTATCTGTAAGAACCTGTCTTTGCTGGAACATACACAACACAAAACATTATTTAACAGGGAGTTTCTTCTTTTCATTAGATGAAGCCCTACAGCACCTGATGTCCTCAGCAGCAACATGGTGGAGATCGGCAGTTTCAGGCTGGTCAACATCAGGACGACCTGCAAAAGCTTCATCCGCCCAACACTTCTTGTTTTCTCCCTCAACTAAAGATGGCCTGCAACTGTTTAGAGTTGGCAATCATTGCTAAATGTCATGGATAATAGTTAATTTATATATTCATTATGGTAGGTTAAAAAAATTATTATCTTTTACAATCTGATTTGATACACTTTAGATAAAAACCCAGTGTTTTATTTTTCTAATTCCCCATAAGAGACAGAACACCGTCAGCACAGCTGAGTCCTTCAGGCTCGTCCGTCCCTGTTAAATGACAGGAAACATAAAAGTATGGCATTATTGTAGAGGAAGTGTTACTTATGAACAAAGTTTCTGTCCTAAAAATTCTGTGGATATTCAACTCTGTATTTGAATTAAACAGTGCACTATCAAGACAATGCAGTATGGAGTTCTTCCACATGATCTTTGCTTTGATTGTTTGTAAGGTATGAAACAAGTCTGTTCCTGGAGTCAGTGCATAAGTTATGACACTTCAGTCTTGTTGGGAGTCCTGTTCTGTCTCCTCATGTTGGACATCCACTGGTGCAGGCTGTCTGAGTCACCTGGAGGATAACTACACAAACAAAAAATATGTAAAAAAAACATATCTGTCAGGTTACCATCTTCATACTTATGTATATGCAAACAATAAAATGTCAATAACTTCATTCTTTTTAGATATCCCAGTTCACATAATGCATCTGTTGCATTGCCTCTTTTTATGTTATTATGGGCCTACTTGTTACACTTATATTTGAAGTTATTTAATATTCATATAGTTACTATTTCATGCCATATTCACGTTTCTAACACACAAGTGAGATAAGTTTAATAGAGTTTGAAAGTGGACAATTATGGAACACAAACTCAGTATTCACTGAAACCACAGCTGACACATCAAGTGAAACAAATATAAATAAATATTATTATTATCAAACCCTAGCCAGATTCATATAGCCTTAACATTAACAAATAGGGTTAGCCTCGATAACAAACTCATGCTAAAGAGATAATAAAGCCTCATTTAAACTTTCATTCCTGTGACCACACTTACATATGTGCGTAGTAGTTTTATGTGACGCACCAACATTGATAGCTGTAACTAATAATCCCCACTTCTACATTGAAACACGTCTCCACTCTGTGTAGAGTGCGCACCTGTTTACTCTGACTAGCATTCAGCTCCATAATGCAGCCTCAGGACCTCGGGCTGTGCTGCTCAGTGGAGAACCTACAGTCTATGAACACAAGCTTAACCAACATCAGCTTCATCTCCACATAAGCTAACAAACCATGCATCTCGAGCAACACTACCTGCTAATCAGTGCCACGGTTCTAATATATGAATTAAATAAAAATCGATTTTCACTCACCGGAAGAACTTGACATCAGAGTTGTGAGACAATCTGTTAGCTCAATGAACTGCACAGCCAGCCATGGTTTGTGTCGAGTGCAGGGAGGAGGTCCGCCGACATGAAGCTACGAGTGGACCGAGCAGCTAGCGGGGAGCTAACGAGCAGCTAGTGACAAGCTGTCCCCGCACCGTCATCTGTGACCAGGTTTCCAGCAATAGACCACGCCCCTAATTATGCGTAATTTTAAACCTCTATATCGCTTAAACGAGGGAGTTAGAAATAAATTCACCCCCCTCAGAGTTGTCATGAAGAAATAACCTCGCGATTGAGACTAAAACCAAGTTGTGTACCAGGCTTTAAACAGGTTTAATTATGCTCTGAAAATGGCCATTTTAACATTGGAGTCAATGGGACTTTCTGTTTCTTGGAGCCAGGCGTAGCGGCCACCCAGTGAACTGCAGCTTTTTACACTTCCGTGTTGGCCTCATCGCTCAGCCCAGGATGTTGCCCCTTGTCGGCTACACACAAAGACACACACGCACATACTTACAGTCGCTCCTCCTCTGCTCAGGTGAACCAGAACAGCGGAGGCCTCGTGGACCTCGCTCCCGTCGTAGACGCCACATCCCGCCAGCACCACGGCAACACGCTTCGCCATGTCTGCGGAGTAATAAGTTTGAGAGACGGTGTGAACGGGGCTGAGGATCCGCAGGTGACGAGCACTCAGCCGCAGCACAGAAAACAGCATGGCGGAGGGACACAGAGAGGACGCCCCCTATCTGCCACTTTCTTCTTCTGCTGCAGGTTAAACATGTAGAAAAGGCGTCTGCGGTGCTGTAGCGCCACGCCGTGGTGTAAAGTTTAGACCTCAAAAGCCAAACTAAAAATGTTATTAAATTAAAAATTGTATATGCAAAAACAAGCCAGTTTAACACAATATGACAAGAGGTCCAAACTGAACTTCTTACAAGATGGATTGATTGATTGATTGATTACAAGATGGTTCATATTTTTTGTACTTTTCTTCAGAAAACTATTATTTGCCGCGACATACATTTTATATCAAATTAAATATATATATTTAAGAGATAAAGCGTGTTTTATTTTGTATTTATTTATTTCCCTGTTAGTTTCTTAGCATTTTCACATTTTAGTTTGTTCTGGGACTCGTGTCATGTGATGTCATGTAATCAACAAAAGCACGTGAACGCTGATGCGGAAGTGAGGGAGAAGTATCATGGGAAGTGAGTCGGTTGTGTCTGTAGTTAACATGTCGGGGTCAGTTGTGTGTTGGTTGAACCTGCTGCTGTTTCTTCAAGTCGGGGCTCAGCTCAGGGACAATGTCCGGCAGCAGTGGCCGATTCCCTACAGGTACCAACACTCCTTCAGAACTGCAGCGTGTTCATCTGTGTGTGGCGTGCAGTCATGTGACTGATGGTTGAAATCTAACTCGATTTATTTTACTGTCCGCGTCAGAAACTCGGTGTGAATCAGCTTCACTTTCGTCACTGCCCAGTTTTATGTGTTTTACGTTTATTTAGCTTTTTACCAGACATTTTGATCTGTGCTGTCGAGTAGTAGATATTCAACTGAGTTCAATCTTAATTTATCTACAAACTACATTAAAGTAATTCAAACTAAAAAAGTATTTTCTGCAACACAAGTTACACGGAGGACATATGTAATGTTTAGGATTTTCTTTCTAGAATTATTCTTAAGTTTTACTTGTGGAAGAAACAATCAATTATTTATTTCAACTAATCTGATCTTGTTTAACTTTTCCCATAACAAGAATACTAACAGGGACATTTTTAATCCTTTTCTATGGTTTTTAATACAATGAGAGATATTGAATATACTGATTAACACGTTGTCGTTATTGAACAAAAAAACAAATAACATGACATGACACAATCGTAGATATTTCATTTTTTTATTAAATGTGACTCCAGTCCATGATGTGGAGCACAAATACATACACAAACCAAACAATGGCTGAACAAATGGTACCTAAATAAAGTTATTTAAAAAGCTGGTGTTCAAATAATGTTTGGCTTGTCTGTTTGTAATGAAAGGAAACAAATATAAAATAACTGATCAGTCTGTTCATCAAGCAAAATGTGGAGTTAAGATCTAGCTGTCGCCACAACTGTATCAATTTGATGTATAGACTTTAATTCAGTTTATTTCAATTCATAAGATACTACACTAAGTTGTCAGTTTGTTCGATACATGGAGGCAACACCACCGATTCATGTGAACTCTGGAGATTTATCCATTAACTATTTAGATAGAAAGTTTCAGGATTATTGTAAATTAAATGTTATTGTTATCGTAAAGGAAAGACTTCATGTGATCATAACCTTGGAGAAGAAAAGCCTCTGTATTGGTGTAAAACCTGTGGTATGGTTCATTCCTCATGTCCTCCCCAGACGGTTTGACAGTCGGCCTGATGCTGACTCCTACTGTGAAGCTCTCTTCCCGTTCTGTCCCACTGGAGACGGCGATGGACGGATTCCCTCCATGAGCGACACTGATGTGATCTCAGTGTACAGACTGCAAACACCTGTGTGGGAGTTCAAGTACGGAGATCTGCTGGGGAAATTGGTAAGTACGTCGATCCTCTTGGGGTCAGACAAGCTGGTGATGCTGCTAAAAATCCCTATTTTTGCAAATATAATTTTTCTTACAGAAACAAAATACTATAAATAAACACATCCTGGAAACATCTGTGCAGAAAGAAAGTGCAAAAAAACAGAAATGTGCAACTATATTTACAACTCTACACTCTTCCTCCTCACATAGAGCCAGTACAATGTTTCTGATTGATCCACAGCATATCATGCATGATGCCATCGGGTTCAGCAGCAAAGAGACTGGGGCCAACTACACCATGGAGTGGTATGAGCTGTTTCAGCTGGGAAACTGCACCTTCCCTCACCTGCGACCCGACGTGTTTCCTCCTTTCTGGTGCAACCAGGGAGCCGCCTGCTTCTTCGGCGGCATCGACGACACACACTGGTCACAGAACGGCACATTGGAGAAGTTGGGAGAAGTAACTGGTGAGGAAATATGAATACAAGTGGATTTGTTTTTGATCGATTACGTATGACTCCACAGCTGAACGTAGTCCCCAAAAAGTGCATCATTTTGTCTTATTTTAGATTAATTTGTTAAAAACCTCCCAGCTGTTTGGAGAAGTCCCTCTCTAGCCTTTTATATAATTGAAACCTAGAGATGGACTATCACCCCGTTTGTGTTCGTAAGTAAAAATATTGAAAAATACCAGCATTATCATTTTCCAGGCTATGATCAATAATGTAGATTCATTTTATTCTTACAGTGGTATTATTGAAATAATCCCCAGAAATGTAGTTGTTGAGTTAAAAACATCTCATCACTTAGATATAAAGACGCCTAACATTGTCAAGGTAGTATCACAAGCTGAAAAGACACCTGACCAGTTCAACTGTTGATATATGATGCAGCTGCATCAGTCCACTTTAAATCTGGTCATTAAACGGAATTTTAACGGTGGACGGTGATAATAATATTAATACAAAATGTTTCTTTATATGCAAATTGTTTTTATACCTGAACGATCCCTTTGTCTCAGTACTGCCCCCTGTGGAATATGCTAAATTATCCACAGATCAAGTCTCAATCACTTCATTGTTTGTTAAGCATTTTAGATTATTAATTTTTTTTTACTTTTTGGAGACACAATAGCTCAGTTGTCTAATAACTAGAAGGTTATAGATTAGATTTGTCATTGGCATTAAGATGCCCACTTCTCCCTATTGCATTCTGGGAACAGCTACCATGATCCAGAAATTAGCAATTTCAATAGCAAATCAATATATAAATGGATAATTAAACTTTCAAATGGCAATTCTGGTTCTGTGAGTGTTTATATTGACACAATTTCTCTGGAATGCAGTATTTTTATTTTTTTTTAATTATGAATTATTTATACACACAAAGTTTTTGTTTGTGCTTCCTGCTCAATACTTACTGTTCACTAGTTTTCCTTTCTCTCTCCAGGGGACCAGTTCAATGACATGGCTCAGTGGGTCCAAGACGACAACGAGACTGGGATCTATTACGAGACGTGGACAGTCCGCTCTGACCCTGGACCAAATGCCACCGTGTGGTTCGAGTCTTACGACTGCTCCCAGTTTGTCCACCGCACGTACAGGAAACTCTCTGAGCTCGGAGCCAAACTCTCCAGTCGATCACAAACCAACTACACCAAGATCTACCTGTACAGCGGAGAGCCCAGTTACCTCGGCAACGACAGCGCCATATTCAATCAGCCCGCTCTGAAGAACCTGGCCACGGACATCCGTAAATTTTACCACAAGTTCCAGCCGCACCAGTCGGTTATAGACTTCGCCATCAGTCTACTGGAGGCGTATAAAAAGGTTGTGCTGGACAAGAGCTTTTACCTCTACTACAACTTTGAGTACTGGCATCTGCCAATGAAACCGCCTTATGTGCAGATTACATATGAAGAGGTGCCTTTGCCTTAATGTACGAATGAATCAGGCTATCAACTGATCATAAGTTTGAGATATAAATAAAAAGCTGAGAAATGGCACATCTTCACATTTGAGAAGCAGAAACCAGTGAATGTCATTTCAGTCTTTTTGATAAAGTATTAAATGATGGCTTATTTAAACAATTGCCAATGCTCAAAGCAACATTTTTGATGATTAATGATGTTCAACAGCTGATTTTGCTCAGTTTGAAGTGCCCTCTGCAGTTTTTTCTTGTTAAGAAACATATATTCTGTTGTCATCCAGTATTTCTTAACAAAATGCACTGTATGTATCCTCGAGGCTTGTTTACTGCTGTTTCTTCTTCATAAATCATTTGCAGACCTCATGTTTTGAATCTTTCACACTGGGCCTTCTTCCACACGTTTGTTTGCTGCCTCTCTTGGTGCATTGCTGAATTTGAAGGAAACTGTGTCATCTCCACCTGCTGATGAAGAAAATGTGATATGATCTCCAGAACAGCTACTAAATGGAACTTTTCATTAGATTTTTTTTTCATGTTTAATTGGTGACAAACTGACCCTTCACTTAATTATTACTGCACTGTTGTTCAGGAGAGCTTGAATGCTTTCCTAACTCGCTGCTTAAAAGTATATGAGGATGTTCACCAACAAAACAAGGACTGTTTAACAGTGTCAATTTCTGATTTTACGGATTAAAAAAAAACCCTGCAATTATTTTAAATATACGAGGATTTCTCATATGGTAATCAGGTCCAGTTTTCATATAAACTCTTTTTTACTTATTTACACTTTCATTTTATGTAGCATCATCTTTTGTGCACTATGATGTACTTCAGTGTTTGGAAAATAATGAAATGACAGCTGCAGAGTACATTCAGAAATTGTATTACCGGTATAAGATCACATATCCAAAACAATTGTAATTTCAACTGAACAGGTGACCAGTAAAGCAAAGTAGACAAAACATTTACCAAACAGAAGCAACAATAAAGGACAGCATTATGAACACCAGTTAATTCCAAATAAAACTTACTGCAGGAATCACAGAACAACTGAGGTGAAAATAACTGACTGTGAACAGGCGTCTTAATGAAAGAGAAACGAGAAGCGATATTAAGACAACCTCAGTTCCAAGCTGCTGTCATTAATTATTGTTAAATGCACTGCATAAATTAATACAAATAATCCGTTGATATGTTATTGTACCGTTAAGATGCTAAAGTAAACAAGCATAGACAATCAGCAAAGGTATTTACTTCAGTGACCAGAGACCCATACAATAATAAACTATGTTAGATATCCTGCAACTTAAATGTCTCAGTTTGTAGTTTGTGTTACAGTTTATCTTCATTAAGTGACTAGATGAGAATGATGAATACAAAGGAATGCAGTCTGGCAGAAGTTGTAAAAAGCAAAAAACTGGGTTTTTACATAAATCTTAATGGCATACTGCGACGTCCAAAAGTTTGTCCACTAAGTTTTTCCTGTTTTCCAGGTGAACCGTTTGTTTCCTGTAACTTTACATTACATTACATTTAGCTGACGCTTTTATCCAAAGTGCATTGAACCATGAGGTTGGATATCTAGTGCTTTTCTGCTGCAATACAAACTCTTTCATACAAATTCTTTGTAAATTTTGGCCTTTCTCTGCATAAAGAGTGCAGGGTAAAATTCCCTGAATGGAGTTTGCTACATCTTTGTTTTAATCTCCATATATTGATAAATTATGTTAAAAAATTGTTTCATTGTGAGGTCAGAAATTTCAAACCACCTGCAGAGACTGAAGCGGAACCAATAGAACCAAATCCTGCTGCTGGTCTGCTAGCTGGTTAAAATTAGTGCTTTCTTTTTTGTGTAACTCAAAAAGAAGAAATGAGTTAGAAAAGCCATATCCTCATCAATAAATTACTCAGCCTGACTTCTCTAGTGACAATAGTATGAAAATTATCCATCTTGCAAAGGACAACTTGCACTCTTATAAAAGACACAAGCCATTAAGGAAACATCAAACCCTGAATGAGGTTACATTTCTATTCATAATAATAATCAAACACACAGCGTTTTATATACAGATGCATTGGACTTCCTTCTTAAAGGAAAAGAACATTTGTTTCACTCATCTGACTTGCCAAATCTCTTTCGACTGAAATGGTTTGAATGATATCGGGTAACGGGAGCATGAAGGAACCCTGGAGAGATGGTATTTGTAATGAGAAGGGTGAATACACTGCTTCCTTTCCTACATGTACAACCTGATAACATGATACAGAGCAATGTGTGGGCTAACAAGGACGGCAGGTATTCACAACAGGTTCAGAGCTTGAACAGGCAAATAGCAGAAGATACAAATGAAACCTACATAGGAAATATATTCATTTTATGTACGTGCAAGACAAATGTATTGTCGGCGTGCACTGTGAGCAATGAGCTGCAGAGACTCGTCTATCTGTTGAATAACCACAACGATTCAGACGTGTCTGTGCATTTACAAAGAATAATTTCTCTGCTTGCTTCTTTTTCAATCAGTAATTACAGATTTATCACTTCAATATATTGTTCTTGATGTCAAAAGCCCAGTACAGCTTCAATAATCAGCATTTAAATCTGGGTCCAACTAAGGCAACAATCGTTTCATTGCTTTTCCCCTCAAGCAGAAGGACTTGGTTTGTCCTAGTGATTATTTGGTGTTCACGTAAGGTGCTTAGGAAATAAATAAAAATCAATTTTTTCAAGCCAATTTATGCACACTGCTGGAAAAATATATCTGCAATATCTTTAAATAAATAAAGCCATTTGGAGATACTCCAATGGCATATTGTTTTACAGAGTGCAGAGTTGCTATCGCAGACTGGATTTAAGTAGGCCGAGTGGTAGTGTTACACTGTGCAATTGTGTTCCTTATTGTCCCAAATTACTCCACGACATTAAAGACATTTTAAAGCACACCTCTCAGAATAAAGATTATCATAACCGGGCTAAAATATCCAAATAGGTCAGTTTGCAGTTATAAAAATTACTTTTTTGTAAAAAATGTCCCCCTGCATTGGACTGAAAAACATGTGAAGAAGCCGGCTTGTTGAGTGCTGTCTCCACGTTACACAAAGCAGGATCCACTGTTTTCTCCCACTTGAGATTTCAGTGGTGTTTGCACTACATGACATTGTGTAGCAAGCAGCTGCTGCACTCTATACCACAAAGGGGTTCAGAAGCAAGTCTATGCTTTCCACGATGGCACCAAACATTCCACCTGAGCTGAGCTTCTAAAGGCTTTTCAGTGCAAACATGGAGGCCGTGTTCTACACCACACGCTTCAGGTACTGAACTGCTCTGTGGATTTACGCTACCATGTCGGCATCATGTCTGGAAACCAGACCCGGCCCAGGTGCTTCGAAACCTCCCAGTGAATCTCATCCAGGGAGTATTTGTGATCTGGAATCAGCACCTCCTCCATGATGGAGAGCTGGGCCAGCCTCCGGCCGCACATCTTCACAACCTCCACAAAAGCACTGCAGGAGACTTCGCACTCCCCCAGGCCGATGGCTGACAGCTGGGTGCAGTGCTTCGCGATGCGGATCAGCTCCTCGTCCAGAGGGCGCAGGCCGTTGGCGCACACCACCAGCTCCACCAGACGGGGGCAGTGGAGGCCCACACGACCCAAGACATCCTTGCTGACCGAGCGGCCGAAGTAGAGGTGTGTGACAGGGGTTTCCTCGTTGAAGAAAGGACCAAACTCGTCTTCATAGAGAAAGAAGTACATGACCAGGTTGAATTTGGGCGAGTGCCGCAGCATTGCGTCCCAGCTGCTCTTCTTGATGGTGTGAAAGTGCTGGCCAGGGTTCTCGCTCACCACGTCAATACGTAAGTGTTCCAGGTGGACGTGTTTCTCCGAGGAGAGGGCCAGCAGGAGCTCGTCACTCAGGAGGTGGTAGTTCAGTGCGAGCTCTCTCAGCCCATGACACTGGTCTGCCACACATAGGATTCCTAAAATACACAGATTGTGGTTTTGAAACATAAACAAACTTTTTTTAAGTCAACTAAAGATGACAGAATTCCTTAAAAAAATCCACTATATTTCCCAGAAGTTACAGTGGAACCAGCATCATTATCTTAGCTGACAATAAAAACAAATTTAAGGAAAAATGCATGCAAGAGGGGGAAACTGGAAAGCAGCACAATAGTTCATTTATAATATATCATGCCATGTCTGCCGGTCCACCACGTGAACTGACCCCACATTGTATGAGAGCAAACAAGAAAATAACAGAGTGGAAAACACTTAGCCTCGTGACTCAAAGTAGGAAATTAAAAACAAATGACTAAGTGCACACAGGCATTGATTGAAAATGTTTGGCCACAAAAATAAAAATCTGGACAAAGCTGCTTCTTCTAATGTTGAGCAGTGAACCAGTCATAAGAGTCTTGACTGTGACTGTACCTGCGGGAGAGACGTGAGGACAGCTGCTCATCTTCAGCAGTTTCAGGGTCTCACTGTTATTGGCCACCAGCACCTTCAGAGACGGGTCATCGACTGGGGTGTCGTCAATCTTCAACGAGGACAGCGACTTGGAGTTGACGAACACCACGGTCAGGGCTGAGATGAAGTGAGACTATTGGATGGGGGAAAATAATGCGCTGAATTATAAATCACTAAGAGGCTGACGGCACATTTTTAGAAGTGGCAAGATGAAAAACAGGTCTCTGATTTTCATGGACAAAATGGTGGATGGATGGATTTGAAATGAAGATGGCCAAAGCATGTATTGCAGATCAATGTTACATTTTTATTTACTTTGAAATGGGGGGGGGGAATGCCTGATTTGCTCGGTATTAGCCCTTGTGTGGGTGCTCCCACTCTGCCTCTCCCGTTTATTAACTCCCTTTATCTAATTGTCTACTTCAGGGGTGCTCCATATATATATTCACACTTTAAAGGCTTGTGAGCTACTTTTGAAATGACTAGCTCAACATGACCGACCGTCCTTTTTTTTCCATGTTGGTATCTGCTTTAAAAACATTCCACTGATTTCTCTTTTAAATCTGAAGAACAAGATAATGTAAAGTATTGGGTAAATAATACCTTTGGAACCTCCATGAAACTTGGTCTGGCTGTAGAGATGAGCCCCAAGGTCTTCAGTGAGCAATTCACCAACTGTGAGAGAATGTCACATGCAGCCTCTGCAGATTCTGTACTACTGTCCACCTGGCAAGTACAAACACAGAAAAACATGTGAAGAACATAAAAAACCCATTTAAATCATTCAGATGGTGCAGCCAAGATTCAAGACATCGCTAGTGATGCATATTTCAGTGGTGCTGCTGTCTGACCTTGAAGCTGACGTACTGCAGGTGGTTGGAGTGCCTCTTTATGATCTGCTTGATGAGGTCTGGATGTGTGGCTTTCAGGTAAGAGCTAGCCGGCTGGTTGAGCTCGAACTCGAAGCATCTCCACAGCTCAGGCATGTGGAACACCTGGTTCCACCGCCGGCACACCTGAGAGGCAAATGCACGGTCTAGCAGTGGCAGGTACTTGAAGATGTGGAGCAGGAGCTCCTGAGGAAGCCGCACCCAGTCACTGCCGGCCTCAGCCTCTGGATCCTCGGCCTCTGGATCCTCGGCCTCTGGATCCTGGCTCAACTGCTTCCGAACCTTCTTGTGCGCCTCTGGTGGGCTTTTGCTAGGGGAGCCATTGCTGCCCTCCTCAGCTCCTTTTATCCGCTTCATCCTGAAACATGGCAAAACAAGTTGAATACAAGTTTTCATTATACAGTTTATTATGTGGATTAATAAGACAATTCAGGTTAACCTCAACTGAGGTGAAGCCTGATACTACAGTCAGTTTCTGTTTTCCTGTTCCAGACACCAGTCCTTTTCATAAACATATGTATCTTATATGGAATAATAGATAACCATTTATTCCCCCTAGCAGGGCATTTGAGCGGTGGCATTAGTGTTGGCGTTTTTATTATTTTTTTGCTGGGTTTAGAATTTCTCACTGTGACACAATTCTGTGTCCCCTATGGATGGGGCACTGCCATACTGGGAAAGAACCCTCCCATCAGGACCGACATGTTTCATCATAGACTGGAGGTGATAAGTGGGACCAAATAACGTCAACAAAATGACACCATAGCAGAGCCACCAGAACCCCCCTCACTGTAAAGGGTCTAACATTAGTGGAGGCAACACGTGCTGGTGGAGAATATGCTAAGGCATGACTCATCTGACTGTATCACTTTTTCCCCTAATCTCTGCAGACTGGTGCTTAAGGTCCGTGCACCACTGAGCCCTTGTTGTGATGAGGGGTAGATTCACTGCAGACCTTCTCTGACATCCCTCTCTGTGTGGATGGAGTGGGTTCTTATTGCAGACACAGTGTGATCACATCCTGCACTGGCCCTCTGAGGGAAGAGTTGCTCTGCTGCTTTTTTCAATATACAGATGTATACATGGCAGGTTTCTCTTTAGCCACCGTTGCTGTTAAACCACCAGTCACCTGACTGATCTGTGCAGCTGGATCTCTTTTCCTCTGTGACCTCCCGGTGAACCCTCTTCCCCACATGCAGAGATGTTGCCATCTTGTCACTAAATCAGACTGGACAGGGCCTTCTGTGCATCAACAGAGAACATTTTGGGATAATACCCGCTTAGCAGCAGCATGAGGTCAATCTGTGTGAGAGCATCTGCGTTGGATTTGCTCATCTACTCATATAGAAAATGTTGACACCAGGCAACAACTGTTCAACTCCTCTCAGACATGGTGCAAGGAGATTGATTAACACATCAACCACGTCAATGGGCCAACCAGACTGTCACCATTACTGCCGATGTATGTGTATATATATATGGTCTTTTTTATGCACTTACATCTGCTGTACCATAATAATTTAATAGGCTATGCTTCAGTTATTTATCTTTGAATCTGGATTTATATTTGGCTTTAATACTCACGTGTCTTTCAAGCACCTGATACTTAAAACGTGTATTGACAATATCTCCATTCATATTTCTGTACAGTGACAGCTTTGTAGTCGTTCTGGTGGCTGGACTAACATCTCACTGTAGGGAACTTTATTGTTGACTCACTTTGACGATGTTATTCTTATGCTCTTGGGTTTGGCTATTTTTTTTCTATCTATATGTATATATGTATGTCGAGGCCACATGTAGGAAGTAGCAGTCTGTGAATTGAGCCTAACAGCAAGGTGGTAGGTTTAAATCAGTGTGAAGTGGGTGGGTGGGTGTGCAGCTAGCTTAGTAGCATCGATGTTTGGGTTTCAGCGAATTAGCAGGAAACTGATACTCAAAGAGACACAGCAAACAAACATCACCGTTAGCTTGATTAACTCTGTGAGCCAACTAGAAACTAGCCTTTGTGCGATAACACTAATAAACGGGTTGTTAACGCCTCGTCTCCCGCTGAGACACCCGCAACACAGCTCCTACAGGCGGACATCATACCTTGTTGTTTACGTTAGCAGGCAAATCCGACACCTGGCAGGTTGAAGCTTCAGCCCGGGCCCACGCTGGAAAAGCTCTTACGAACCGGCCAAAGAACGCGCATGGGAGCACCTTGACCGAGCCGCCCGTTTGTAGAGCAGCGAGGGGACCAAGGAGGCTCGTTCCCCGGGGAAGAAAAGTGACAACTCCGCCTCAGCTGAGCTACTTCATCCGCCGCACGGCTGCTGCTGCCGCCTCCGAAATGGCGAAATGTTGTTGTTGTGCCGGCCGCTATGCATCATGGGAAGATGCAATGTGAAATGGATGTTGGCGAAGATCGTCTCTGCTGGAGAAATGAATCACCCGGTGCGAAAATAGAGTCTGGATGTTGTGTTCTCAGGTAAACTTCCTGTTACAGACTTTGATGAGCAAATGTATTACTGTATTTATGATGCATCCTGTCTGCTGATCGATGTTATATTAATATTCATTTATATACTTTCAATGATAAATAAAGAGAACAATCATTGATAATCAATGAAAAGAGAGAACATACAGAGAAACGCCTGTAATATGTTACCACAGTCTGATGACATTAAAGATTAACTAACATTTTGTTTTACTTGACAAAAGCCCACATCACATGCCCAAACCATTTTGCCGTAATGTTAAGTGCCTAGACGTGTCAGACTCATTCTGATTGGTCGGGACATTTCTAGCCATTTTTGCTATAAAGTTAAGTGCCTAGAAGTGTCCGGCTCATTCTGATTGGTCGGGACATTTCTAGGCATTTTGCCCATAATGTTAAGTGCCTAGACGTGTCAGACTCATTCTGATTGGTCGGGACATTTCTAGCCATTTTTGCTATAAAGTTAAGTGCCTAGAAGTGTCCGGCCTCATTCTGATTGGTCGGGACATTTCTAGGCATTTTGCCTCAATGATAAGTGCCTAGAAGTGGTGGGCTCATTCTGATTGGTCGGGACATTTCTAGGCATTTTGCCTCAATGATAAGTGCCTAGAAGTGGTGGGCTCATTCTGATTGGTCGGGACATTTCTAGGCATTTTGCCTCAATGATAAGTGCCTAGAAGTGGTGGGCTCATTCTGATTGGTCGGGACATTTCTAGGCATTCTGCTATAATGTAAAGTGCCCAGAACTGTCCCAAGTATTGCACTTACCGAACCACAAGTGTGGGACATTTCTAGACATTTTTCTATAATGTTAAGGGCCTACATATGTCTGGCTCATTCTGATTTGTCGGGACATTTCCAGGCATTTTCCTATATGTAAAGTGCCTAGAAGTGTCCCAAGTATTTCACTTCCCGAACCACAAGTGTGGGACATTTCTAGGCATTTTCTATAATGTTAAGTGCCTAGAAGTGTCCAGCTCATTCAGATTGGTCGGGACACTTCTAGGCATTTTCCTATAATGTAAAGTGCCTAGAAGTGTCCCAAGTATTGCACTTACCGAACCACAAGTGTGGGACATTTCTAGGCATTTTTCTACAATGTTTAGTGCCTACAAGTGTCCGGCTCATTCTGATTGGTCGGGACATTTCTAGGCATTTCTGCTATAATTTTAATATTATTTAGATATATGGAGTAAGTAAGTCATCATATTTAGTTTGTATTATAATAAGTGCTACTTACACCAGCCTAGTTCTACACACCGATGACACATCCCATCACTCACACATCTCTCTATAGTTGTGAGGACACTAGAAGACATAATGCATTCTCATACCCCCATAACAAAATGTATAACCCTTACTTAACCAGCATGGTTACTCCTTCCCTAAAGCCAAGTCTTAACATCCAAACAACGCTCTTGAATTTATGAGGACCATCCAAATGCCCTCACAATGTCCTCACAATGATGGTATTGTACCAAAATTGACCCTCATAACTATAGATAAAAATGCTCAAACACATCCCTTAAACCTTTTGTTTCCTTCTTTTTTATCATTCTATAACTTAGGTATGTGTATCCATGTGTTGGGATACAAACACATGAATGAATGCTGTTGCATAATTGTATATTTATGGTGTTTACATATTTAGAAGTATATATTTTCTTCGCGTCCTCGGCAGCCAGTCAGTTTCTTTCTCAGTGGGTGCTGGTCTCCGCCAGGGCTGCGCCTTGTCACCAATCCTGTTTGTGATATACATGGACAGGATATCGAGGCGTAGTCGTGGTGGGGAGGGGTTGCAGTTCGGTGGTCTGAGGATCTCGTCACTGCTTTTTGCAGATGATGTGGTCCTCATTGGATCATCGGCCTGTGACCTTCAGCGCTCACTGGATCGGCTGGCGGCCGAGTGTGAAGCGGCTGGGATGAGGATCAGCACCGCTAAATCTGAGGCCATGACTCTTAGCAGGAAACCGATGGATTGCTTACTCCGGGTAGGAAATGAGTCCTTAGCCCAAGTGAAGGAGTTCAAGTACCTCGGGGTCTTGTTCGCGAGTGAGGGTACTATGGAGCGTGAGATTGGCCGGAGAATCGGAGCAGCGGGGGCGGTATTGCGTTCGCTTTACCGCACCGTTGTAACGAAAAGAGAGCTGAGCCGCAAGGCAAAGCTCTCGATCTACCGGTCGATCTTCGTTCCTATCCTCACCTATGGTCATGAGGGCTGGGTGATGACCGAAAGGACGAGATCGCGGGTACAAGCGGCCGAGATGAGTTTTCTCAGAAGGGTGGCTGGTGTCTCCCTTAGGGATAGGGTGAGAAGCTCAGCCATCCGTGAGGAACTCGGATTAGAGCCGCTGCTCCTTTACTTAGAAAGGAGTCAGCTGAGGTGGTTCGGGCATCTGGTAAGGATGCCCACTGGGCGCCTTCCTTGGGAGGTGTTTCAGGCACGTCCAGTGGGGAGGAGACCTCGGGGAAGACCCAGGACTAGGTGGAGAGATTATATCTCAACACTGGCCTGGGAACGCCTCGGGATCCCCCCGTCAGAGTTGGTCAATGTGGCCCGGGAAAGGGAAGTCTGGGGCCCCCTGCTTGAGCTGCTCCCCCCGCGACCCGACCCCGGATAAGCGGACGAAAATGAAATGAGATGAGATGAGATATTTTTATATATATACTTATCTTTGATATCTTTTTTTTAATATCTTTTTATGGTCCTCTCCAATTTTCTTTTTTTATATTATTGAATAAACATAGAGAATTGTTGCTATGTATAGAGTATATAATAACAGTCGATAGTAGCGAAGAGGTGTATAACCAAACTGGGCAGTGGCTCTCTGCCTGTTCCCCCTGGTGGAGAGGCGTAGAATTATGGAGACAGCGAGGCAAGGGTTGGGATTGGCAAAGGAGGCATACACAAATAATAGACAAATACATAAAGAACAAAATATATTATTATTCAAAATTTTATTTTTAACCAGAACACTGCGACGACCCCTTCCACCCTTACCTGGAAACTAGGTGTCCCTGTTTTTCCTTCCCCAGAACTGTAGGGGGAGTAGACTTCAGCGACAATCAGAGCACATCTTAGGCAGGTGTGCTCTGCACTTTAAAAGGCTGGCCAGATTCGTCTCGCGCTCTCTCTCTCGCGCGCTACCTACGGGACGAGGTTGGCTCTCCCAGACTCCAGCACCCTTCTCGGTGTTGTTTTTGGAGACTTTAATTGTTGCTTATAATTTATTCTGTTAAATAAATATCCTGAAATAGTAACAGTTCCCCCGTGTCGTCTCCCTCCTTGTCACAGTCGTGAGCCGGGCTGTGACAAAGGGGGGCTCGTCCGTTGCACGCTTTTCCTCCGCATTTGTGAAAGACTGGAGAGGCGGAGAAGGCAGTTTATGTGAATGAGACCTGTGATCAGGTAATGTGTGAGCGTAGTGTGACGTCACACAGTCAGCTGTGCGCCTCGTGTTTTTGTGAATGAGCGGCGTAGTTTGGTTGTGGGGGAGATGTTCCGGTAAGTGAACTGACTGACGCTGTTGTGTGTTGGCTTGTTTCTCCGTGTTGCTGTGCCGGGTGTTTCCTGGTGTCGTTTAACTCGAGTGAGCCTGTATACTGTCGTAAGTGGCTGCTGTTCTGTCCCGGTTAGGCTGAGGGGCGGACTCCCTTTGGAGTGCGTTGGGGTTTGGTCATGTGGTGTGGAAGTGGTTAGAGCAGTTGTCTCGAGAGCAGGTCCGAGGCTGCAGGGGGAGTCGCCAGTTGGATTGCTTCGCCGGGTTTGCGGGATTCAGTGAATAAATACCAACCACAACTAGCACATGAAGACTAGAGGAGCAGGGTAGATGAGTCAGGAGTTATTAGACCGCTGTTCGCGGGATCAGATAATTAAAATTGCTAGGTGGATTCAATATTTTTATTATCAAATGCACAACAATAACATTAAGCTGTCTCTGGCAGTGAAATGCTTGAGTCACAGGCTCTCTTCTAGAAATGCTCAAGTATTACAACCTACAAAAATAAAATATAAATAGTATAAAATAGAATATCAAAATTTAAAATAGAAAATAAATATATATTTTAATTTATACAGCTGAAGAGAAAAAAACAACAACAATAGTGCAATATTGCAAATATGCAATTATGTCACTGTGCTGGCTTAGTGGAGTTATTGCCGTTCAGAGGAGTTTAAAAGTCTTATGGCCTGGGGGATGAAACTGTCTGAGCCTGGTGGTGCGGGCCAGGATGCTGCGGTACAGACGGCTCAGGGCGGTGCAGCTGCCATACCAGGAGGTGATGCAGCCAGTCAGGATGCTCTCTATGGTGCACCTGTAGAAATTGCAGAGAATCCTGGAGTCTATGTGGAGCCTCCGCAGCCTGCGGAGGAAGAAGAGTCGCTGTCCGGCCGTCTTCCTGATGGAGTCTGTGTGATTGGTCCAGGTCAGGTTATCACTGATGTGGACCCCGAGGAACTTGAAGATGCTGACTCTCTCCACCGTGGTCCCGTTGATGGAGAGGGGGGCGTGTTCCACTCCTTGTCTCTTCCTGTAGTCCACGATCAGCTCCTTCGTTTTGCTGACGTTGGGATGGAGGTTGTTGACTCTGACCTCCTCTCTGTAGGCCTTCTCATCGTCGCCGGTGATCAGGCCTATGACAGTGGTGTCATCAGCAAACTTAACAATGGTGTTGGAGCTATTGATGGCCACGCAGTCATTTGTGAACAGGGAGTACAGGAGAGGACTGAGCACGCATCCCTGGGGAGCACCGGTGTTGAGAGTCAGGGTGTAGGATGTGGTGCTGCCGATCCGCACCGCTGGAGCTGTGGTCTGCCCGTCAGAAAGTTCAGGATCCACTCACGGAGGGCGATGTTGAGCCCAAGGTCTCTGAGCTTGTTGACGAGCTTTAGGGGCACGATGGTATTGAATGCTGAACTGTAGTCGATGAACAGCATTCTCACATATGTGTCCGTCTGGTCCAGGTGGGAGAGGGCAGTGTGGAGGCTGAGGGAGATGGCATCTGCAGTCGACCTATTTGACCTGTAGGCGAACTGCAGAGGGTCCAGAGAGTCAGGGAGGGAGGAGGTGATGAAGGGTTGGACCAGCCGCTCAAAGCACTTCATGATGATGGAAGTGAGTGCTACTGGGCAGTAGTCGTTCAGGCAAAGGATTTTCGTTTTCTTGGGAACAGGGACAATGATGGTCTTCTTAAAACATGCGGGGACTACAGACTGAAACACTGACAGGTTGAAGATGTCTGTGAACACATCTGCCAGCTGATCTGCACACACCTTGAGAGCTCGGCCGGGGATCCCATCAGGACCAGGTGCCTTGCGTGTGTTGATCCGGGTTGAGAGATTTCCACACGTCTGCCCTGGATATGAGTACGTACTGACGCACGCGGTTACGGTGAGTATAGGGCTCCTGATGGTGCTGGTTCCCTGAGGGGACGAGCGTAACTTCCGCACGGCGGGTAAACACTGACCTTATAAACCAGAGAGGTACCCGCGCTCTCAGCTGCAGTTTGATCCGAAATGAATTGTGTAATTATTGTAAAGGAATAGGACATTGTAAAGCCGAATGTCCTATTAGAGCAGGGGCTAAAGGTGGTTCTGAACCCGGACAAGTGAGGCCCATTGCATTGACTGCTCTTGTCAGAACACTAAGTCCCAGATTTCGACCATGTGTTGATGCTCCTTCAGTAGAGCTTGCACGAGAGAAATCCGATTTATTCTGCCTTTGTGTCTGATGATCAAGAGTCTTTAGTAGGCAGTAGTGTAAAAGTGCCAGTGAAAATCCTGAGAGATACTGGAGCTCTCGATTCATTTATTCTGAGCTCTGTGCTGCCGTTTTCTCAGCACACTGACACTTGAGATTACATTCTGATGCAGGGAATGGGTTTGACTGTGTTGCCTGTTCCGGTGCACATGATAGAACTGGACTGTGGCTTAGTACAGAGGGAATTAGCCATGGGGGTGCGCCCTGCATTGCCAATCCCAGGCGTGGATTTCATCCTGGGGAATGATCTGTGTGGGGGCGCCGTGTGTGGGCTAGCTGTCCGCCATCTCCGGTGGTAACATCCTCTCCTTCTGTCAATACAGAGTCAGATGAGAGTGCACAGCGTTTCCCTGATGTCTTCACTACCTGTGCAGTTACTAAAGCTATGTGCCATGAGAAGGCAGAACCTGAAGATGAACATAGTATGACCGAGAGGACTTGAACCTGCTCTGTGTCCGTGCTTGACTTTGTTATCAGTTTCTCCTAGTCACAGTCGTGAGCCGGGCTGTGACAACTTGTCTCAGAATGAGCCCCCTTAATGGAAATTCTACCCTCCTAAGCGGTCTGGGAGTATTTAAAGATCTGCATGGGTCGACGTTCTCCTATGGGCCTGGACATGGCTCAACGCAAGATCCCCCCCAAAGTGTATGATACAAATGAACAAGTAACAAAGGGGGGACTCGCTGACCCACACCGCTTATCCTTTAGTTGGGCTCATTGCTGTGGTGCTGGTGGAGCAGGTGGGGGAGAGCCATTGGCCTGATCAGGGACCTGCCGTCAGTCCTGAAGAGATGCATATTGATTATTAGGATGTTTTTTATTATACTACATATTACATATTAAACTATATTATAGGGTATATGCATGTCTTTGATGTGTCATATTATATGTTATTTGTTTTTATCATTATTATTATTTATTGTTGATGTTGCACAAACACACCCTATTTCATCTCTACTCAAGAAACCCTTATTTTGCAAGGTTATCATACACATCACTTTACCTGCATTATGTTATGTCTGTGTGTACATAGTTCTGTGTTTCCTGTCTTTTTTGTGTAACACTTTCTGTTATCACCATTATTATTAAAAAAATATGTAAACTTACCCGTCTCTTGTAGAAAAGGATGTAAGCATTTTTTTGATATTTGCTACAAACCGATTCCCCTGTTACATTTGAGACATAATTGTCATCATATGTGACCCAGGAATCGGTGGCATCATCCTCAACTGCTCCTCGCTGGACTCCCGCACTAACATAGTGTCCTGAAAAGAGACAAATCATTGTTACAAAAGCTGCTGTGATGTGTTGAGGTTATGAAAGGTAACTGTATCAGGATAAGGCTGTAACAATTTTGAGACCAGGACCGAAACAGCAAAAAAAACATTCACATTCTCGTATTGAGAGAGGAGAATTGTTACACCTCTAATAATAAAGAGTTTACCTTTTGTATATACAAAACCAATAATGTCTAAGGATATCGTAAAAATCAACTCATCAGTTCCAGGAAAATTACAGATGTAAAAAAACGCAGCAACTTCATTAAAAAATCCTAATTTACAACAATAAAGAACTGATAAAATATATGTTTCTACCACTGATTCACTGCATGTTTCTATATTATACCTGAGTACCTGATAGAGGAATACAGTTTTGGACAGTGTGACACTCACTGTGTTATAACTAACCTGAGTTTGCACTGCATCCAAGGTGGCTGATGAAACTCACCACACTGTACCAGCCATTACCCTGAGAAGGAACAAATTTAATAACTGGAAGTTAGTCACTCACATAAAACACCAGAACTCACTTACAAAATGTTGACTTTGTACTTGAAGTGAGGTGAGCTCTTTCTTACCTGTTGTGATGAGACGAACAGCTCCCTACTAATATTAACATTGTTGTGGAGCTTCTTCAGGGACCAGGACGAAGTGTAGCAAAAACGCTTCACATGCAGGATCAAAACTCTGCAGCCAACAAATAGAATAAAGTTATTTAATAATTTGTATTAATGAATTAGTCTTAATTTGATTATCAAAATCGTTGATCGCTAAATTAAAGTTTAATAACTAGATTTCACATTAAACCTCGGCGTGATGCCAGTTACCTGGGCAAGGTTTTAAAGTTGTACTGTTGGCTGGAATTTGTGCCACCGCAGACACACTTGTACTCAGTGTCTGTCTCCTGAAAAAGAATACAGAGATGGTCAGTTATCAGTGATATACTGTGTAAAAGAGAGCGAGAGAGAGGGTATTATTGTATCATGTATGTAGGTGTGAATTCAAACTGTAACGATGGGCAATGTCCAAACTTTGATTTGTCTCATACGCAGCGACCAAAGATTCAAATGATAATATGCACAGATGAAGAGTACTATGAGTAACTTTGCTTTTGTGTGTGTGTTTGTGTGTGAGTTCATGGGATGACGGCACTAGACAGGGACAGCCGTGACTCACTAGCAGGTAATTGTTGAGCATGTCCTGAACTGATTCTTGAGGCACCAGGTTCAGAGACAGGTTGTTGAACATTTCCTCTGTGCTCGAACAGTTTCGACATCTGCAATATAAAGGAGCAACATTCATTAAATTACAGCTAAAGGTTCATGACCAGATACATTTCCAGTCACATAAACAAGAATAAAATACAAGTGTTTTTTCTCCGTGTGGATTTACCTCATGCAGGTCCTGGTGTTCTCCATCCTGAAGGACAGGTGTTCAGTGACGGGGCATTTGTAGAGTTTTTCCGTCTTGTTGAACAATTTTTTCATCAAAGGTTTCAACCCTTCGATGTTTTCCAGAAAGGACATCAGAAATTCATGAGCATCCTGCAAACGGAGAAATGCAGAGGGTTCAATGCACAGAGTATAAAATCAGGACGAAGAACACACCAGACAAACTATCAAATTAGCCAACACACCTTCTGCCCCATGTCCGAAAACTCTGGAGACCTCCTAGCCACTTCCCTTTTGAAGGTGTAGAGGGCTTCGACTTTCTTTTTATCATCAGGGGAATGATGACACCTCACTATGCTCATGAATGCCCTGTAGAGGGTGAAAAAAAACATGAGACCTCTGCTGTCACCTCTGACATTTTAGACCTGTGTGTTTGTGTTAGCATCAGTGTGATTGTGTGTTGTTGCAGTACGTGAGAACTGCAGCCTTGGGGACCATCTTCCACGCAGATTCCTGATGGCTGATGTCTGTGATGAACTCCATCAGTGTGAGCAGACTCTGGAGGCTGGAGTTCATGTAGCAGATTTGAGCGGGGTTTGGAAACCTGTCAAGGACGAAGATGTTTGGCAAAATAACTTGAATTTTACGAAAATCTCATAAACAGTGAAAACAGCTAGTGCTAAGTATTTCTATAATTGAAGCTTGAGTATGAAATCAAACAGCAGGTGATCAATGATCAGCTGATTTACCTCCTTGTGTGTGTGTTTATGCAGATTAACTCACCCAAGATCAGTGTTTCTCTCAGAGGAGGGAGGAGCAGTCAAGAAGTAGAGGCTGGTTAGAAGGCGACACAGACAGGAATGCCAGTCAACACCACAGACATGAGTGTAGCATTTATTTCTCAAGTGACCCCTTTTGAGGAATTTTTGAATATCCTCACACATTATTGTGTTTGCCACTGTATATTAATGTATATTGTATATTACACATATCTGTACAGGAGAATAGTGCCTGTCTAAATTCAACAGATCCTCCCTTCTCTCTCTAAGCTGTACGCATGGAGTCATCTCCCCAGACAGACACAAACACACCTGGTGGTTACTTTTGATAAAAAAATTGTATGTTTTTTCTTATTGATTTAAAAATTAAAGGAAAGTCTCACTCAGTGGAAATATACATGTGTTGTCTTTGTTATGCTAACCTTTTATCAACTATTTCACTGGTGGTTGAGGGACTGTCTTTTTGGATCCGGTCTTTCCGTCTCTTTTTATTTTTTCCAGCAGCTCTTGTTGCAGCTGCTGACATATCTATGGAGTCACCTCTGCGGACAGACACAAACACACCTACTGAGTATTCTTATTCTACTGTGAACAAAGTTGTGGCTGTTGATAAAATCTATTTTTAAAAGGATAAATCAGCAATTTTATACATTTTATGACACACAGAGCGCAAAGCCTGACTATGTTGAATGGCAACAGAAAACCCCACCAGCCCATACTACCCTGCTGAAAAATGTGAGGAAGAACTTACTTCATCACATCACAAGAATAAAATGTAAATTTACTTGAAAACTAGAAACATATATATTTAAAAACAATTGAATAAAGTTAATTTTTTTATTTATTTTTTTATAAATTTTAGCCTTTGTTATGCTACGCTTTTACAAAATATTTTACTTAGGCAAACCCGTAAATGTTAATGTAAGACACAGTGTGCACAGAAACATCTGACTTTCTTTTTTTAAGTTAGTAATGGCAGGGTGAAGCTTTCACTTACCTCTCCTCTGCGATGGAGCTTTTTCCTCTTGTATCTGTTTTCGAAACAGTTTTTGTTTCCTGTAGAGTAAAAAAAAAGTCATACATTTTGATTGTCCACGATTAGAAAAGAATACATATCTTATTAACTTCTAAAATCTATTCAATGTGAAACCTTACCACCGGTTTCTTAAAGACATTTTCATCTGAAGATTTCTTCCTGATTACTTCTTCAGTGGCAGTCTTGGTGGTTGTGGGACTGTCTTTTACGATCCGGTCTTTCCGTCTCTTCCTATTTTTTTTAGCTGCTGCTGTTGCAGCTGCTGACATATCTGTGGCATCACCTCTGCGGACAGACACAAACACACCTACTAAGTATTCTTATTCTACAGTGAACAAAGTTGTGGCTGTTGATAAAATCTATTTTTAAAAAGGATAAATCAACAATTGTATACATTTTATGACACACTGAGCGCAAAGCCTGACTATGTCAAATTGGAAACAGAAAACCCCACCAGCCCATACAACCCTGCTGAAAAATGTGATGAAGAGCTTACTCCATCGTGCTAACCATTTATAAAACATTTTACTGACGTAAACCAGTAAATGTTAATGTAAGACACAGCGTGCACAGAAATATCTGACATTCTTTTTTAGGATAGTGATGGCAGGGAGAGGCTTTCACTTACTTCTCCTTTGAGATGGAGCTTTTTCCTCTTTTATTTTTTTTCGAAACAGTTTTTGTTTCCTGTAAAGTAAAAACAAATCCCATAAATTTTGAATTGTCCAAGATTATAAAAGCATACATATCTTATTAACTTCTAAAATCAATTAAATGTGAAACCTTACCACCGGTTTCTTAAAGAGATTTCCATCTGAAGGTATCTTCCTTATTGTCTCTTCAGTGGCAGTCTTAGCATCTGAAGGACTGTCTTTCAGGACGTGTCCCTTCAGTGTCTTCTCATCTGGTTTTTGACTTTTTCCGGCTGCACTTATTGTAGTCGCTGGAGAATCTGTTGAGTCACCTCTGCTGACAGACACAAACACACCTGCTGAGTATTCTTATTCTACTGTGATCAAAGGTGTGGGTGTTGATAAAATCTCTTTTTAAAAGGATAAATCAAAGATGTTATACATTTTATGACACACAGAGCGCAAAGCCTGACTATGTAGAATTGTAAACAGAAAACCCCACCAACCCATACAACCCTGCTGAAAAATGTGATGAATAACTTACTCCATCGTGCTAACCTTTTATAAAACATTTCACTGACGTTAACCCGTAAAGACATAACATGCACAGAAATATCTGACATTCTTTTTCTGGGTAGTGGTGGCAGGGAGACGCTTTCACTTACCTCTCCTTTGAGACAGAGCTGGGTTCTTTTTTGTCGGTTTTTGACACTGTTTTTGTTTTCTGTAGAGTAAAAACAAATTCCATAAATGTTCATTGTCCAAGATTATAAAATAATAAATATCTTATTAACTTCTGAAATCTATTCAATGTGACCTTACCAACAGTTTCCCAAAGAGTCGTTCTCGTAAAGTCTTCTTCCTGACTGGCTCTTCAGTGCTAGTCTTGGTGGCTGAGTCTTTTGGGATCTGTCTCTTCCCAAATAGCTTTTTATTTTTTTCAGCTGCCTTTGTTGAAGTTGCTGGAATATCTGTGGAGTCACCTCTGCTGACAGACACAAACACACCTACTGTTTATTCTTATTCTACTGTGAACAAAGCTCTGGCTGTTGATAAAATCTGTTTTAAAAGGACAAATACGCTAAAACCAGACCCAATTCTCAGTGTTTGGACTGAAAGCAGTTGCAATTGGTTTGTCTATCAATCAATATTATTTCATATGTTTTGTGACATTTTGAGCGCAGAGCCTGATTATGTCGAATTGGAAACAGAATCCCCCCCAGTCCATAGAACCCAACTGAAAGAAGTGATGAAGCACTCACTTCATAAAATCACAAAAATTGAATTCAATTTAGTAAAAAACTAGAAAAAAATGAAAGATACCAACAATTATTTAGATAAAATAAATTATAAAAAGTCTCATAAGAGGAAATATAGTTATGCTTTACTTGTTATGCTAACCTTCATAGACGATTTTAATTAGCTAAACCCCTAAAATGTCTATGTGAGACACAACGTGCAGAGAATATATCTGATATCCTGTTTTTGGTAGTGGTGGCAGGCAGAGGCTTTCACTTACCTCTGCTTTGAGACGGAGCTTTTTCCTCCAACAGTTTTTTTATTGGCAGCTGAGGCTTTCTTTTCGTCTTTTTTTAGAAGGTCTTTCCGTCTCTTCTTCTCTGCTTTTTCCGCTCTTTCTTCTGAGCTTGATCTTGACAGACACAAACACATCTACTGATTAGTCTCATTTTACTGTGAACAGAGGTCAAATCTACTTAAACCAGACCCAATTTTCAGTGTTTGGAGTGAAAGCAGTCCCAATCGGGTCTCAAAGCTTGAGCTTCTGCAATCTCCAACCTTTTTACAATGTTTTAGCTGCTGAACCATCAGCAATACAACCATAGCACAGATATAAAGAGCCCTACATAAATATATTTTCATTGACGACCTGCTCTCTCCCCATTGTGACCCTGTTAGACATCTCATCACATGTATTATTTTTCCACATTTGGAGAATACCCTGAGTACATTTTCATTCCATGTGGACCAAATCCAAATTTGCTCTCCACCACCATCAACAAACTCCGAGCATTCCATTGTAGGAAGAGATCCATTCCAATTCTTTGACAATTATAGCACCTGATTGGCTTGGTAATATACTCTCTGGGCCTGATCTACTAAGATCCCAAACAAAGAGTGCTAAATTGCGTGAGCATATAGGAAGCCAATTTTCCTCTCTCCTCATCAAATCTCAATATTATCTTAAACTCCAACTCTTCATCAGCTCTCACCTCTAGTCCTCCCTCCCCACCTCTGCTATCTCTCACTTTCCCGTGCATACCTCCATATTGTTATCAGTCTTCCTCAAAATAGACCGAAATCTGGTGGTCTGTGTCTCTGTTCAGTTTTTGCATATGTTTTATAGCCCTTATTCTCACGTAGTATTGACCAGCTAGATATGCTGCTTTGTGAATGCTTTGAGAAGGCTTTCTTCTGATAATTCCTGTCCTCTCAAATGTATAAATGAAACGATCAAAGTATGTTAGATATGTTTCACTATGCTCACCTATAACCTATGCATTGCCCGAAAAAATTTCGGATGGTTCGAAGAAATTTCTTCATAGTTGAAAAGTTGAGTGTGCTGAAGTTCTTGAAGTTTGATGGTGGGCTGAAGTGGGAAAATGTTTGTTGCAACCGATGCATTCTCACCAACTACTACATTTCATTATCTTTATTGTTTGCTCTGTGCTATAGTGGCCAAAGTTAAGAGCCAAAGTCAAAGGCAACATGCACTATAAGGTTTAAAGGCAGCTAGTAGATCCTATAGGTGGCGGTAATGCACTATGATGTTAGTCGCTACCTGCCTATAAACCAAAGACAGAAGAAGGGGCCCGGAGTTTAAGAGACTACGTCATTAATCATAATGGAAAACAATATTGGACTAATGACACTGCCCTGAGTAGTACCATTTCCACCATATAACTTCCTGATAAAGCTGTCCCAACTCTTACTTGAATAAACTGTATAAATTCTACTGCAGTGCCTACAAGTGTCCCACGTATTGTACATCCCTAACCACGAGAGTGGGACATTTCTAGGCATTTTGCCTCAATGATAATGATGACATGTAAACTCTGATGATTATTAAGATTTAAACTGTATTTTTAGTCTGTATTTTGTCATTTTTCTATATGTACTTATTGTATTTAATACTGATATGGCCACTTCAGTAACAAACCTAAATACTACAGAGGTAAGGGCGACGGGTCTGTAATCATTGAGTCCAGTGATCTTTGTTTTTTTGGGGACAGGGATGATGGGGGAGGTCTTGAAGCAGGCTGGTCATCCCTGATAGGGATGAGTCCACCTACAGGTGGGAGATTGACCATCTGGTGACCGGGTGTGATCTGAACAACCTGGAGCTCAATGCGCTGAAAACAGTGGAGATGGTTGTGGACTTCGTAAGGAACCCAGCCCCACCCACCCCCAACACCCTGAGAGACTCCCCAGCCGTTCGGCTGACAAGGTGATTGGCTGCAATCAAACCTGAGGCTAGGGTGCATCAAAAAACAGAGTTTCAGAATATTGATCTGTCTGGGTGCTCAAAGTGTTACCATCCATGCAAAAACAATAAATGCAAAATATTTTTGCAATACGTGGTAATCAAGAGGTGGAACGTGTTGAGATATCTATGTTTCTCTGTATCTTGTGACTATATTTTACCTGTACCCTATGAATAAATTCAGCTGCATAGTCCATATAATCAATAATGCACAATACAAAGTATAAACTGTCACTGTAACCTGTGTAACTAAAAAACATGTTTATGACAGTTGGTTCCTCAAACTGCGGAGTATGCACAGCAAGCACGGGTGCTCAGGAATAGGGAGAGGACATACCAGAACTAATACAAAGAGATGCTTCATTAAAAGTGGTGAGAAAAAGATATGAAATCCTCCTCTATGTCTTATCTTCTGGGTCTGTCCGCTCTAGCAAACCCCCTGTTTGCCAAGGCCACAGTAGTGGGAAACCTGCTCGGTTGAGTTTTCCCTTACAAGTGATGTGCTTGCAAAAAACTGCACTCTGAGGAAGCAGTATACATCTGGCCAATAACTAAATTCCCTCAAAGAAAAAGATCCGCCTCTTTGCTGCACCCTGTGTCTTTATAATACTGTGGATTTAGGATGAAAGGGAGCTTCTTCTCGACATGATCCAGTGAACCTGGTGACGTGTCCGGCAGAACCCCAGAGACTCTCTGTAAGTATTTCATTGAATACAATAAATGTTCAATTTCCAGAACTTCATGTATAAGTGTCTTATTATTCCTTCTCAAATCCTGGATCAACTAACACGTTTGTCCAATCGCCGGAGGCGAGGTCAAGTTTAGTGCCTGGCGACGACAAACAGCACTGAAGCCGCATAACTTAGCTATGCTTCCTCATCGTAAGCTAATGCTAGCTAGCTAAAGGTTTTGGAGATCATTTTGGCCGAGCCTAAGTTATAACTAAAGAGTGTACAGATATCTATAGGTATAATGAGTTAAAAGGCACGCAAGAGAATAGAAATAGAATGAGTTAAAATGAAAGTGTCAAGGGGTAAGTAAGGTATTAACCCTTTTGTGGTGTTCATGTTTTGGTCAGTCAGCCAATGTTCGCGGGTCTGGTGGACCCAGACCCCAGTGGTTTCTATCAATTCAGTGTCTGATAGTGAGTTTGAAGAAGATATGGTTTGTTGTTAATTACTCCACTCATAGTAGAGAATGTTGTAATAAGAGGAATAATTTCTCTATTTGTGTTTTTTGTTCTTTATAGTTTTTTACACAGTGTCTTAAAAATGATCTTGATAGGATACTATTTCGTAGAGAATTAAACTGTATTTTGCGATTGTGTGAATGTCGGTCCCTTGAATACCGTGGTGTCCAGAGAGTCCACAGACTGGTCATTTGAAGTGTACTTCAGAGTGATGGAAGCATCGTGTGTGTTCAATATATTAAGAAAATTCATCAAACTCCTCCTCGGAGTCGGTCCAAATCCCCATGTCATTTAAATATATATAATAATGGAGTGGCCTTTTGGGGCTTTTTCTTTCCAATCTGCCATGAAAATTTGTACAAGCGAGTACAAATTTTTTGCCCATCGCCGTCCGATTGATTTGTACATACAATTGTCCATTAAACTCAAAAAAAAATTGTGAGATGCTTTCCAATAATTGTAATAGCACCTGATCCGGTCTTTTGATGTTAGGATATTTCTTCATTTTGTTTTTCACAGCCAATAGTCCGGCTTTGGTATCAATATTTGTATATAAGCTGTCTATATCCATGGTGAAGAGTAATGAGTTTGGAGGGATGTGTAGGTTTTTAACAATGTCTGTAAAGTGATATGAATCTTTAATATGTGATGAGTGTTTTATTGACAATGGATTGACATAATAATAATCAATAAATTCTGCTGTTTGGTACATTTCACTTCCACAGTCAGATACAATTGGCCTTCCTGGAGGCACTTCTAGTGGTACGGTCCATTTGTCTGCATCCTTGCGAATGTTTGGGAACACGTAAAATCTCCTAGCCCTCGGTTGGCTCTCCCCTTTTAAATATTGTTTTCGTCTATATATTTCGGGGTCAAGATGATGTCTACATGTCAAAATTATGTCAGAATCACAATCTTTATGGTCAATGTACCACAAAAAGTGTCCTCATACATTATTGTAGGTGCTCTGGTTAAAAAGTTAATTTTGTGTATCAGAGATTTCGAAAACATATTTGCCAGAGAATGGTCACGGAATTGAGGTTCCTGACCCTACTAAGAGGATGAGATTGACCATCAGCCAGCTACGTAAAAAGTTCATCTGCAGCCAGTCCCATATGCAGGCTAGGCCATCAACAGCCAACATATGGATGTCAATAAATGATGAAAAAACATGGCTACCAATGTAATAATAAGGATGCAACCAGGGCCGACACGGATAGCAGTGATTCATGTGCAGGACATCAAGCCTTCTTACGAACTTTTCATTACGTGAATCATTCTGCATTAATTTGGATGGACAGCGTGTTTTCGTAGAAAGCTGGAATGAGATGGACCAAACTCCTTGCTGGAGATTTAGATAGATAGATAGATAGATCCTTTAATAGTCCCACAGTGGGGACATTTTAGGGTTTACACAGCAGTGCAGGTAATGCAACAAGAGCAAAAGAAAAAAAGAAAATGCAAAAACAACATAATAAGAAACAGCAATGAGCTAAAAAAAAATAGTAAATAGTAAATAAATAGTAAATAAATAAATTATTATTATAAGATTTATTTCAAATCCAAAGGGGAATCCACAGAGCAGAGGTGCTTGAAATGTACAATTTAACACTTTAAGTAGTCCTGGGTCCAGTGGACACGAACACCACATATGTAATAAAAATGTGTAGGGGGGGAGGGGGGTGTCACTGAAAATGTTATTTTCTATGTTAATCACAGAAAATGAGCCAAGGCCAATGAGTCTCAAGTTAAAAAGAATATTTATCGCATAATTTTTCTTTTAACATACATTGAAAACGGGTCCCACAGTCCCGAACAACATACAAGGGTTAAACAAAAGTATAAAACAGGCAACAGCGTAGCACAGAGGGGCATAGCCCCAGGCCGGATTAGTAGGGTTATAACTCTACCAACACCTGCAAAAGGCTCCAGCTCTCAGAAGATGACGACACCACCCTTAGCCAACACACCTTCTGCCCCATGTCCGAAAACTCTGGAGACCTCCTAGCCACTTCCCTTTTGAAGGTGTAGAGGGCTTCGACTTTCTTTTGTTCATCAGGGGAGTGATGACACCTCACTATGCTCATGAATGCCCTGTAGAGGGTGAAAAAAAACAGGATACCTCTGCTGTCACCTCTGACATTTTAGACCTGTGTGTTTGTGCATCAGTGTTATTGTGTGTTGTTGCAGTACGTGAGAACTGCAGCCTCGAAGGACCATCTTCCACGCAGATTCCTGATGGCTGATGTCTCTGATGAACTCCATCAGTGTGAGCAGACTCTGGAGGCTGGAGTTCATGTAGCAGATTTGAGCGGGGTTTGGAAACCTGTCAAGGACGAAGATGTTTGGCAAAATAAATTGAATTTTACGAAAATCTCATAAACAGTGAAAACAGCTAGTGCTAAGTATTTCTATAATTGAAGCTTGAGTATGTAATCAAACAGCAGGTCTCTCCCTGCCAGTGATGGCAGGGAGAGGCTTTCACTTACTTCTCCTTTGAGATGGAGCTTTTTCCTCTTTTATTTTGTTTTTCGAAAAAGTTTTTGTTTCCTGTAAAGTAAAAACAAATCCGATAAATTTTAATTGTCCAAGATTATAAAAGCATACATATCTTATTAACTTCTAAAATCGATTAAATGTGAAACCTTACCACCGGTTTCTTAAAGACATTTTCATCTGAAGGTATCTTCCTTATTGTCTCTTCAGTGGCAGTCTTCGTGGTTGAGGGACTGTCTTTCACGATCCGGTCTTTCCGTCTCTTATTTCTCTTTTTAGTTTTTCCAGCTGCACTTGTAGTTGCTGGGATAACTGTGGAGTCACCTCTGCTGAAAGACACAAACACACCTACTGAGTATATTCTTATTCTAAACCCGTAAATGTTAATGTAATACACAATGTGCAGAGAAATATCTGACATTCTTTTTTAGGGTAGTGATGGCAGGGAGAGGCTTTCACTTACTTCTCCTTTGAGATGGAGCTTGGTTCTCTTTTATTTGTTTTTGAAGCAGTTTTTGTTTCCTGTAGAGTAAAAAAAAAGTCATACATTTTGATTGACCACGATTATAAAAGAATACATATCTTATTAACTTCTAAAATCTATTCAATGTGAAACCTTACCACCGGTTTCTTAAAGACATTTCCATCTGAAGGTATCTTCCTTATTGTCTCTTCAGTGGCAGTCTTAGCATCTGACGGGACTGTCTTTTAGGACGTGTCCCTTCAGTGTCTTCTCATCTGGTTTTTGACTTTTTCCGGCTGCACTTATTGTAGTCGCTGGAGAATCTGTTGAGTCACCTCTGCTGACAGACACAAACACACCTACTGAGTATTCTTATTCTACTGTGATCAAAGTTGTGGGTGTTGATAAAATCTCTTTTTAAAAGGATAAATCAAAAATGTTATACATTATATGACACACTTAGCGCAAAGCCTGACTATGTAGAATTGGAAACAGAAAACAACTCTGCCGAAAAATGTGAGGAAGAACTTACTCCATCGTGCTAACCATTAATAAAACATTTTACTGACGTAAACCCGTAAAGACATAGCATGCACAGAAATATCTGACATTCTTTTTCTGGGTAGTGGTGGCAGGGAGACGCTTTCACTTACCTCTCCTTTGAGACAGAGCTGGGTTCTTTTTTGTCGGTTTTTGACACTGTTTTTGTTTTCTGTAGAGTAAAAACAAATTCCATAAATGTTCATTGTCCAAGATTATAAAATAATAAATATCTTATTAACTTCTTGACAGACACAAACACATCTACTGATTAGTCTCATTTTACTGTGAACAGAGGTCAAATCTACTTAAACCAGACCCAATTTTCAGTGTTTGGAGTGAAAGCAGTCCCAATCGGGTCTCAAAGCTTGAGCTTCTGCAATCTCCAACCTTTTTACAATGTTTTAGCTGCTGAACCATCAGCAATACAACCATAGCACAGATATAAAGAGCCCTACATAAATATATTTTCATTGACGACCTGCTCTCTCCCCATTGTGACCCTGTTAGACATCTCATCACATGTATTATTTTTCCACATTTGGAGAATACCCTGAGTACATTTTCATTCCATGTGGACCAAATCCAAATTTGCTCTCCACCACCATCAACAAACTCCGAGCATTCCATTGTAGGAAGAGATCCATTCCAATTCTTTGACAATTCTAGCACCTGATTGGCTTGGTAATATACTCTCTGGGCCTGATCTACTAAGATCCCAAACAAAGAGTGCTAAAATGTGTGTACATTCCAACAGATTGCCAATTGGTTGGTGGCGTTTTGTGGGTGATCTTCTAAAAATAACGAGGAAGCCAATATTGACCAGCATGTGCAGTCCATTATCTGGGGCACCAGCTCTTAGTCTTTACACTCGGGCCATTGTAGTGACAATGGACCCTAAAAAATGTGACCAATGGTTACTCAAAAAAATTATGGCAACAAAGTGACACGTGATATAATTGAGTAGATTTTAATTACTACAACTTTGATTAAAAAGTATTGAATAATTTAACTACATTTAAACATAAAAAAAGATTTATATTTACTGAATGTCCAGTGCAAATTTATTTATTTTAACTGAATATCTGCTGGAAATGGATTTATTTTTACTGAAGATTTGGTGGAAATGTATTAATTTTTACTGAAAATCTGGTGTAAATTGATTAATATTTACTTAAAATCTGGTGGAAATTGATTTACATTTACTGAATATCTGGGTAAAATTTGTATAACCTTACTAAATATCTGGTTATAAATGAGTTGGATTCACTTAATAATATAAACTATATCAACTCATTTTAGCATATTGTTCAACACAATAACACTGGTATTATTTATATCTACGTAAATTTAAATGTTTTAATTCAAGTAGTTAATTGCTTCACAAAACTTTCAATCAATATATTAAATAATATTGGATGTCACTTTGTTGCCATAATTTGTCTATGTCTAATCCATTCAATACCATGACTTTTGATGGCACAATTTACTTCAGTAGGATCAACAGATCACCATGCATAACAAGAACAGCAGGTAGACATTAAACATGTTTATTCAACACTTTTTAAGTGCAAATGCAAAAATAAAATAAAAACTAGAGAAAAATATTATGAAAAACATGTATATGTACAATCGGGATACAATTTATACTGCTAATCTTGGATAAGGTTATTGATACTTTTGGACTCACTTAAAATTAAAATGCCCCTCCCCTCAAAGGAGTATGGTTGAGTAAGGACAATCCCTCAACACGGAAACTGAAAGATTTAACAAAGCTATGAAGCAAAACATAAAAAGTAACGTTAAACTTGAAGAGGGATCCTTTCAAATGAAAGGACGTTTTTTTTGTCAATGTCTAAACTGTTTATGTTTTGCCATTGACCTGACAAACTTCCCTTAATTTTTTTAACTAGTAGCTTGTTCTTGAGGCTGTTCACATTTGGGGACAGTTTTGAACAATCCAGTTCCAGGAAGAGTTTCTTGGGGGCTTATTTTACATTGAATTACAAAAGGTTGGTCACATGTCAAACAATCTTTATAAAGCACTGTTAGCTCATTATTGATTCTTGAAATCGACAACAGCAACTGAATCAACTCGGCTCCTTTGCTTATTTTAGAAGTTGTCTCAGTATCTCTATAAAGGTCTCTCTCAACTGCTTTGCGAATAGTTCTTAGGAAGAAACTCCTAGCTAGGAACATTTATGGCTACATTATAAAGACGATAAGTAAACAACTGATACATTTTGAATTCTGCCAGCTGGTGAAACAAATGGATGGGAAGGATTTAGTACTTTAAAATTCCCTGATGAAAAACAAATGTACAATGCACAATGATTACTTGCATGACTTCACAAACCTTAGTAGCTTGCCAAGAATTACTGGGAGTTACTTTTGATTGTATTCTGACCTTCCCAAGACATACAAGGGGGGAGAGATGAAAGAAATAGTGATCACCTTCTATATATTTTATATTACATTACATTACATTTAGCTGACGCTTTTATCCAAAGCGACTTACAATAAGTGCATAAAACCCCCAGGGTACAGACCCAGGACAACAAGAATCAGGAAAGTATAATTTCTTCAAAATAAAGCGAAACTACAAAGTGCTATAAGTAAGTGCCATCAAAGTGCTACTAAAGTGTTAGTTTCAAAAATTGTTAGTTTCAAAAAATTTTAGTGAATTTTTTTTTAACATATGTTAACAAATATGTTAATTATATGTACTTCAACTTACATCATTCTCTTTTAAGATTTGATCTGTCGATTCCCCAAGGTAAACAATCAAACAACGAATGACAACATCTCTGGATACGTTGATGCTAGGATTGCTTGGAGCCTGAAATGACAAAAATAAACATTATTCAAGTTCATGGTTTAAGAATCATAGTCCACATTTTAGACCTTGCTTTTTGTATTGATTAAACAAACGTGACATAAAATGTTATTCAGTGAGCTTTAGATACGTTGGCAGGCAAATTTGGTCACCTTTGGACAGAGCCAGACTAGCTATTCCCCCCCTTTTCTGGTTTTAAGCTGATGTTGTGAACCAGATAATACAAAGGAGGGAGATACAGTCTAGATGTTAACACACATATGTAGCACTTTATTTGTGGATGATCACAGCAGACCGTCTTAATAATCACAATCATCATGTGCTTCAAAAGGCTGTTAATCACAACCATTGCAGATCGAGGGGTTTGGTGTCCAATCGACAAAGTAAAACAGAATCAGTCATCTCAAAGCACTACTTGGCAAATTTTAAACCATGACACCATCATAGCATTGTTTTAATAAATAAAATTTGTTTGCATATTTTCTTAGCAGAAGTCATTACTTTTGAAAATATTGTACTGGACTATCCTATGTTTGGAGTTTTTTCTTGACCCCCACATGTATCTAAACATGGACTACAAAGAATTAGAAACAACTTTTAGATCAATGCAGCTCAATAGAGCACCACACACCTGTGACCTAATTAATCAACATCAACAAAAACTGATTAAAAACTTGAATAATTCTGTATCTAATAAAGTTGCCACTGATTGTATACTTAAAAGGTATGCAATTATTTAATATTCCTATTGTAGAGAATCACAGGCCAACATTACCTCCTGTAGATTTAAGTAATAAGCAAATTAAACCAGCAGTTTGATCACAAAATTCATAAAAAAGAATATCAGCAAATATTATACTAATTGAAGGATACCTTGTGTAGGATAGGCTGCAACCTCAACCCCATGGTTCCTCCCGTGGACTGGCAGAGGTTCAGAAGCTTGGGAGTCCATTCATCCAGCTTGGACATGAACTTTGATTCAAGGTTCACCCTTGTGATTCTTTGAAACTCATCCTCGATCTATAAGACAATTATTGAAACCAGCATTAAAGCCCAAAATATTAAAAGTGTACATATTATTCTTCGACATTTCAAAAGCAAGAAGCCACTTAACAAATGTTGTATGTAAGAGCTAAATATGCAAAACCAACAGTACAATCTTTAACAATGGACTAGGAATATTTTTTAATTTTCATGCTCCTGTAACTCACATGAGATGCGGGCCATCTGGCTTTGATGTCCTCCATGCTGGGCGATAGGTTGACGATTTCGTTTCTCCTGTGTAGAATACAATGTTGTGCATGAACGAACGCAAATGAACGTTCATTGAACACGTTCACTTTTATGAGAACGATGAACTGAACGCAACTCAATGACAAATAATGAATTTGAACGGTGAACACGTTCATATTTCAGCGTCCTCGCGTATAGACGACAGGAAACTCTCTTTATGTGAAACTTTATTAAAGTCCAGCGAACACGACACACTTCTTATTCGTAACTCCGACACTCCTATCATCCACCACTGTATTCTTCACTCCCCTACCTCGTTCACCCTTGATACGCCAACTCATCAGCCAATGAGAGCCTGGCATTCCACAAAACCCTACAGCCATTGGCCTATAACTGTCACGTGCCCCACCCCTACCTGTTCACTGACCCTCAGGACATTTCAATACTTTCTCCTCAGGAGAGACGCTGTTTAAATCGAGTGCTTGCACCATGTCGTTGCTCAGTGCCCCGTAACATGTCCGCGATGTAGCCGAACCTAAACCAACTAACTCGACTTCGCACTACGTTACCATCACTCATGGCCCACACATGCAGACCAAACAAGCAAGTATTCCAGGTGTTATCTCCTCTGGCCAGTGTCTCAGCTCACTGGTTATCTTGGCTCACTGTCTGGCCGGTAACCAGCCGTCCGGACCGCTCCGTGTAGTCACACACTACAAACTTTCCTTAAAGGGGCAGGCCATACCTGCAACACAACAGCTCTTGGTCTCACTGACCAAGAGCTGTCTGATAAAGATTCCGACAGTAAAGGCAAGGGGTAGTGATCGATAAGAGTTTCTTTAACAAGTTAAGTCTTCCATACTTACTTTCCGCCTTAAAACTATGAAATGAACTGAACTATGAACTAGTTCAGAATTTAAATGGTGAACTATGAACGTGAACTATTCATGTTTAGTTGTATGAACTGAACTTTGAACTAGTTCATGAGAGGTGTGAACTTGCACAACACTGGTAGAATATATACAAGTATATAAATTAAACTAAGCTTTAAGTCGAGTGAATGATTTTTTGGTCCACACTTTACACAAACAGAAATCCAACCAGCTGAGACTTCGGGGCTTGCTTGCTTTCCTCAGCGCGGCGCTGAAATTCGGCGTGCATCTGGGGGAATAGCGTGTTTTCAGCAGGACAGGCTCCCTCTCTCTCGCACGCCCACTCACACAGCTGAAACCTCCGGTGAAGGGAGCTACGTGGCTAATGAAGTGTGCTCGTTAGCTTAGCTACCCCGCCAACTATTTCTCAAACTCCTAACTAAATAAAACTCACTAAGCCCGCCCGTACTGTTTCATAAACCACTCACACTGACGTCGGGTCGAGTTAAACCCTTAGTTCACCGACTTAGATGTGAAAATAGTCTGTGGCTAAAGGCGTTTTTTTTCCACACTGGCCTGCTCTACCGAGGCGCGCTAATGCTACTTAGCATCAGCTAGCTTCTCACTCATTCATTTAGATGCCATTATATAATGACAAGAATACCACCGGGATCAAATATAACTATCAGAAAACACAAGGCAAGCCAGCAACAGTATTTCCACATTTAGCAGCAGGTAACAGCAGCTAACTTATCATGTTACACAATTTTAATTTTAAACTTAAATTATGAGTCTGAAGTGTATATGTTAGCATGCTGGCTAAACCTCCATATAGAGTGATACATCACTTACCTCAGATGCAGTTGAAAAGAGGCTGAGCTGAGTTGAAGCACTGTAGTCAAAATGCCAGCAGCCAATCAGAGTTCTCCTATCGAATGTGTCGAATCAGATCCATCAGACCAGGCGCTCCAACACTCACTGAATCATGTGCCCACCTCTCTCTCTCTCTCTCTCTCTCTCATGCTCCTCTGATGTTTTCTTATCACTCACACTTAGAACTGATCTCAAACAAACAAAGTAAACATCAGTCCTATTCTTGTCCTAATAAATTGTGATAAGTGATGGTGTTTATTGTAAAAGTGTGAAGTGAGCGCAGGTGAGAGGGGGAGTGAGGCGGGAACAGACTCCAACAGAGACTCTGACGCAGACAGACGCTTGCTTCGATGCAGAGTCGTCCACGAAATTCCCACAATGACAAGTGCGCCTGCAGACCTCTGATCAAGCAAGATGGCGGAGATTGCTGTATTCATGGTGGAAAAACGCAATATTTTAGCAATGTTTCTTATTAAAAATGCGTTTTGATGATATTTATGGCGAGATATATGTGTTTCAGTTTCAATATTTTCATTCATTGTTAAAAAAACAAACCGCTAATATGTTATCTAAACCCTATTTTCACATCCCTAATCTCAACCCATCTTTTGTTGTTCTAATGTGTTTTAACTATTAAGTGAGATTGCGACCGGGAACTTTGCATGCTTTTAATGTTTTTTTGATGTGAGAAAAACACCTGTTTAGTCAGATTTAGATTTTCTTACTAACAAAACGGTAAAATCTATTTTTTTCAAGGTTTTGGCCCTACTCAGTGGCGCCCCCCATAGGTTTGCATTGGGCTATGGTAGTGGAGTTCAAGACCTTTCCAAAACAGTTCATACCATGTCTGTTGCATATTTAGTTTCCATCCTGTAAGCCATCAAAACTGACTCAGGTGCGAGGTTCAAAGGTCATCCCTGAGGAGCAGGAGCCATCCACAATTTTCCCACTGATATGTTACTCCAGAGGTCGAGACCTTTATGATGATGTCTTTGCTTGTGTCCTACGACAAAGTTTACATTTCATCTTGCTCTAAACAGAGGCCCTCTCGGGTGTACTTTCTTAGACCCCTTTGAGGTCCAAGCTTGATCAAATCTGTCAAATATGTTTTAAGTGGTATTTAATGGCCAGATATGGTCAAAATATGTATGTTTGCTTCATACACAATCATATGTTTCTCTTTGGACCAAGTTAGAGACACCTTTGTTCGTTAACAACCCAATTTCTCACACCTCAGCCAGAGACTGTTTGCCCTCCTCCCCTTTGGGAGGCGCTGTAGGGTCCTCTGTTCCCATCCTCCGTGATGTGGCTCAAAATGCCTTTGGCGGAAGTGTAACATTATTAAAACCTAAGGCCTCCCAATGAGTACAATTTATAAATTATCTGGAACTTTTGATTTTCTAAAATTTTTAATTAAATTCTACTAAGTGATTCAGAGCTGATTTTACTCTATCACAAATTAGTAAAATTCAATTAATAAAAACATCTAATTTGTTGAATTCAGCTCATTTTGATTCAAAACTGCAGAAAGTCTTTTTTATTATGTAAAGGTAACTACTATTTATTTATTAAATATTAATTAACCCAAGTCCCACTTTTTAGAGGGCATATAGGAAGCCAATAGTCACATTCTTTGGGAGCACTTCCTCCTCAAACTCAATCACTCACTGTCTTTCCTCATTCCCCTTGAGTTACCTGCAACCACTGAGCACCTTTTAAATTTCCCCTTTCAGGTTTAATTTAACTTCCTACATTGTATCTTTGTATCTAAATTGCACCCCGCGAATCGCTCCCTTACTTCTTCTCTCAAAGCGCCTTACACTCACTGGTCTAAATTGTTTTTGTTGTATTTCTCTCATCCATCCTGCCGCTCCCTCTGCTCTTCATTAATCTACATACATCAACAATTCCCATCTCTGAAATCCTTAGCCTTGCTGATGTCTCATACCTGAATTGTATTTCAACACAGAATTCAATTTCACTGGACACAATGAATAAATTCCTCTCTCCTCATCAAATCTCAATATTATCTTAAACTCCAACTCTTCATCAGCTTTCACCTCTAGTCCTCCCTCTTCACCTCTAATATCTCTCACTCTCTTGTGCATACCTCCACATTGTTATCACTCTTCCTCAAAATAGACTGATCCTTCCCACCCAGGTCACAAACTCTTTGAGGTTCTTCCCTCGGGCAGGAGGCTGCGGGCCATCAGGTTGCAGTTGGCCTTATGAACAAGGCCAGGGACCCCCACCTGACTTGGACTATTATTCCCTCCCACTCCTCAAGGATGTGTTAAATTAACCCACATTATATTATATTATATTTCATATCATTGCATATTGCAATTTGATACTGTTCTTCTGTTTGCATTTTTTTCCATTTCAATTTACTTTTAATATCTTATTTTTTTTATGTTTTTTTTATGTGTGTTGTATTTATTGTGTTTTTATGTTCATTGTATACACCAATAACCAGAGCAAATTCCAGGTAGGTGTAAACCTATTTGGCAATAGGCACCTTCTGATTCTTTCAGGATAATTATCCTAATGATTAGACATAAGTAAGTACTAGATCACTTTTCAGTTTAGTTATGCTTCACCTTTGGTAATCAACATTAGCTTTATCTAAGGATTTGAAGTATTAAATATTACCTCTAGTATTTACTCAACATTGCACTGACTCCAAATCCACGGTTCGGTTCAGAACTTGATTTCTTGTTTTGATATCTTCTAAACCTAAAGATCACAAATGTGCTTGTATGCGCATTCTGTTCATCTTGGCCTAACCTTTACTGCAGCTGTTCTTATTCAAAAATGTTTGGATCAAAATAATCATGTGAGGGCGCAGATGTAGCAGTGGGTTGGGGAATCGCATGTTAGGGACATTTGTACCACGGTTTTTGGCAGCATCATTTACTCTAAATGAAAGAAAATGTGTCCTCTCATCAAGAAACCACACAGTGGATACTTCGTGAAACAGAGAACCTGGTTTATTACCATTCAACTCCATCCACCACAGATATTACAGAGCAGATTCACAAGTATTAAGCTTTTTTATATAACAGCAGCTGCTTTTTTTCCACACTCTGTTCCCCGGACCCTCACCCGACCCCCCCCAGTCCCCCTGCCTCCTACTTGGGGAAAAGCATTACAGGTGCACAATTTGTATTTGGTGTGACGACTGGCCCCCTTAAAATCATTCAGCTGTAATCAGTCTCACTGTGAGGTGTTTTTGTATTACCGTAGGATTTGGTACTTTCTTTTTGCATTATTTTTTTTAACAGAGTTGTACATGGGATTTACATCCACCATCGTTCACTGCGGGTGCCAGGCTCCTCCTCCTCATTTCTAGACAACATAGGAGATCTGACATTTAGAAGAGGGGGGGGAAATTACGACTCTCTACTGTATAAAAATGTACAGTGGCTTTATTGACATACATTCCATAGGTTAAACAGCTGCAAAATAGGAGGCACACCCAGTATTGCACTTCATTAAAAGTTCTGGCTCAAAACATAACCCAGAATATCAAACAAAACTGAAGTGAAGAGTAGCAACTTCGGAATACAGCTATTTTTGAATAGTATCGTTATATACAAGATTAGATAAATCGTACACTACTTTCCGCCCAATTATTTTTAACAGTCTATACTCACCAACTCAGCTTTTTTTGTCCGTCAACCCACGATGCACTTGACAGTGGAGGATACTGTACAAGATTACGAAAAAGGTTTACATACAACAATATTTTAAATTTATAGTTAGGAAGCTGGGAGTAGGGCCTGTTCCTTTTTTTAAACCCCACACTGATCCACAGTTGCCTTTAAGCAAATTCATTTCATAGTCAATGTTAAATCTTGTATTGTTACACTTCAGGAGGTGTGCAACTTCTATAGAAGCCGAGGGAATACATCGGCCGCATGCAAACACGTCACAAGTTTTTTTCTTTATTTTTTTTTAAATCTTCTTTTTTTAAATGCTGTTGTTCTTTTTTTCCCTCCACCATTCATGTCTCTCTGAATTCCAAAGGAGCCACAGCCTGTCTTTGTAGAAGGGCCCGGTTACTGATGTAGGTAGAGGGGCAGACCTGAGGACTCTTGGTGTCGAGCAGAAACCTGGTCCGGCGTCCAGGAGACTCGACGGAGCAAGAGCCAAGCTTCGCGGCTGAGCCTCGGCAGCAGCCAGAAATCACAGTAGACGAACTGGTTCTCAATTTGAAGTCCTGTGTTGTTTAGAAGGTGTGGGCATTCCTGCACACCCCACAGCCCAAGGCGAACTCCTCCCCCGTTGGCGGGTGAACCACATGCAAAGGGCACTCTGTACCTTCCAGCTGTTTGCCTTTAGGGCCTGTGACAGAAACAACAATAATTACTTTTCAACTCAGTCTGTTATTTGCAGTCAGTTATTGTCTTTAAATTATCATTGTCACAGTCGATTGATAAATACACTCTCTAAGGTCTTATGTCAGTTGTTAAATTATCTCGATATATACCAATATCTTCTTAAGAATCAAAAAAAATATTTTCTTCCTCCCTGACAAACTTTAGTATTTTGATGACGTGTTGAGGGAACATGCAGTTATTTATACAAACACATTTAATCCGGGGCACATCATATAAAACCACACATTTAGCAGGTGTGTTCTAGTCATGGATATATGGTCTCAGTGATCAGAGCAATGCAATTAGTCTGTAGGATTGTATGGTAGTTGGCAAAAACGTTAACAATATCCAAATAGTGTGTTTGAGGTCTATTAAATACCTATCATTTTTATTTTTCCCTAATCATCTTCCTCCTCCTGAGTTTACAATGCAAGTAAAGGATTCGATGGAAATCCTTTGGAAAATGATCATATTACAAACGCTTTAGACAGGAAGAGTGCCATTTCATTGTGACTTTGGTGTCTGAATGTTCACTGAATTCATATTCAGTTCAGTCACTAGAATCATTGTGTACCTGCAGGACAATGGGGCAGCTCCTCCTTAGGGACACTGGTCATCCTCTGGAAGTCATCGTGGCAGGCGTTGCAGAAGTGTGTGGTGCCAAAGCAGAAGAAGACTGCCACCGAGCAGCAGTACCTGCATTTATACTCCAGGAAGTCTGTGCCGTGCTTCGAGCACATCTGGTGAGAGGAAAAAGTAAACAGCACAGTTGGGTTTATATTTTGTTTTATAAAAACATATTGGCACCATTTAAAAGGAATAGTTACATATTTTGGGAAACAAACATATTCAATATCATGAATAAAAGTCAGCAGCCATTGAACTGCTCCAGCAAGTTGCTCCCTATAGAATCACGACTCGTCCTTTAATTAGAGAGCTCATTTGACATGTTCATTATCGAGCTTTAGAGATTGTCACTTCTGAACAGAGCCAGGTTAGCTTGGCTCTAAGTGTCCAGTCTTTATACTGAGCTAAGACAGTCGCCACTGAATCCATCTTGTCTCTAAAGCGCCAGTCATCTACCCACCTGTGCCCTGGAGACATCTGAGCAGGCTCCACAGATCAGCTCACTGGGGTCGTAGTCGTCTCCCTGTCCTGCCTCTGCATCACAGCGAGCCTCTCCACCAAAGTAGGCCTGGGGGGGGGAAATAGGATGCAATTAATTCTCTACACAAGAACATGTAACTTCACACATTTTGCTTCTTTAGTTCACACGGCACCTTCTTGCACTTGAAACAGACGTAGTATGCATATCTGTTCATGGCAAAGCCTGCAGGGTCGTTGTGGAATCTCGCTCCCGGTGTAGTTATTGCCTCACTCTTGTGCAGACCTTCATACTCCAGCCTCATCAGGGCCTTTCTCCTCACATCCTCATAGAGCTCCTTGATTGGGTCGAGCAGGTCCTTGATCACGGAGTGATTGATTTTGTTCTAAAGACAAACAGATGGCCATGTTCATTAGGTTTGTTCTGTTGAGTCACATTATGCGTCACATTTATTTCACAAAGACGACAGTAAACAAAGATGTCACAATCTGCGTCACAGTCATCTGGGTCTTTTCAACAAAGCGTATATGTAAGCTGAACTCAATCCCCTTTGAGGCGTGGAGGAAAGTGTTTTAAATCTCCTTGTTTGCCAAATCAATCTCTTAAATCAGAAGAGCTCAGGTAACATCTCACCTTGCAAATTGGACACAACATGAACCCGAACGTGATTCGGGGCCCAAGCCAGCGATTTTCAAGAACACGGCGAGTACACTGAAGGTGGAACACGTGAGTGCAGTCCAGCTGGGAACAGAACAAAGAGTCAAAATGTTGCAACAAGGACAAATCGGAATCCAGAGGTGAAACTGTTACTTCGAATGGACAGTAGTACCTGTACTGCAGGAGCAGCAGAGAGCGCTTCTGTGAAGCAGATCATACACATGTCGTCTGCGTCCTGTTTCAGACAGCCGGTGCTCTTGTCACAGCCATGCAGACATGGGAGGCAGGCCTCTTCGTTTTTAACCCCTCCACAGGGGTGACCACATGCATGACTCTTACTGCATGCCAGTTTAGCGTATTCCTAAAGGAGAAACTTGTGTTAATTCTAATTTATATAATATACACTTTACTACACAATTTTACATATTATTATAGTTTTTTTTCACCCGATACATTATTTGTTACAATCGCCATAGACTTATTTTTGAGGTGATTCCAATTTCCAAGGTGGTGAAGCGTCATTATAAATATTCTCAAACTTTCCACTCACCAAAGGAAGACCAAAATCTATATTTTTACTTCGGTAAAATATTTTTCTATCGCGATCAAGTACAGATTTAAATAATCAATCAGTTTTTACAGAATGATAAAGATTTTGGATAAAAAAACAATTTAGTTTTCCTATTATTGTTCTTTAAGCATGTGTTTCTGTGGTGAGCATTTTTCGACATAAAACAGTTTTCAATAAAACAACAGTATTAATAGATACTACAAAGAGTAACAGAAAGATATGCAGACAATAAGGTTGGGTTGAGTTTTGTTGTTTATAGTTGATGTTGCGTACTTGACAATCAGGGTCCGAGCAGACGCTTCCCACTGCAGACAACTCCGTGCCATTCCTCGTTCCACAGAACCTGCAGGTGTCAGAGCTGCTCGAGGCTGGTTTACCTACAAAAATATTAAGATTCATCAGGATAGGTGTACATATGCTAAAAGGAAGGCTTGAGGGAATTTTGTAGTTCGGAAAGAACACACTTGTTTGTATGATTCTGCAATTTAAGAAAGCTTTTACATTCACAGAGAAACGTTAATCATCTCGGTACCTGTATGCTCTCTGAACTCCACCATAGCCTTCATAGTCTTTGAGTCAGCCAGAGCCATGAGCCAGAAGAGCTTGGTTCTCCCGCAGCCTTCATGCAGATCCACCTTTATGGCCTCCTCTTCCTCCTTGAACACCTGAAAGCAGTCATGGAAGTAAGTCATAATATCAGCCTGATCGTTAATAATCCACATTCCTTCTATAATCTGTTTCACATTATCTTTATTCAAGTGAAGCAGACCTGTCTCTGGTGGGAGCGTGTGCGTCGGTGCAGATGGAGGAAGCGGTCACAGTCGGTGCAGAGGTTGCCGCACATGTTACACAGTATAATGGCTGCTGTCTCTCCGTCGTCGTGGTTGTCACACATGGGCTATGGAAACAAGCAGAGGATGATTATCACTCATTCTTTTGATTATCTATAAATTATTTTCTCACAGGGAAACTCTTGGCCATTCTCACCATCTGCTTCTGCTGTCCGTCTTTGCCCATCCAGCGACCGGAGGACAGTCGATCTACGTGGTCCTGGTCCAGCACACACAGTGATGCTAAGGCCAGCCACAGCTATGAGGAAGAACAGGTCAGGATTACCTAATGTATTTATATTTCTAACACAGGAACATTTTCTCATAAAGGTAAATCTGTATTCATACCCTTGTGGTGGCGATACAGCGTACAGGGGACCGATGCTCCTCCTCCATTTTAGTTAGCGCTATAATGGTCTCAGCTATAGAGTTTTTGGTGACTCTGGACCAAGCATCTGAAAGGTGGCCCTAAAAATCACACACAACTATGTTAGAAAAACGTTTTTACTATTAACAACAGATTTGACAAAATACGAATTACTAAGATGATAGATCAATAACACCACAATGGACTTACAGCTGCCATGTCTTTAACCAGCTTTATTATGATCTCTGCGATCTGAGGAGGGGTGGAGCCTTTCATCCACCAGTGACTCTCCCCCCTGCGGATGTAGCTGAACACAACAGGAAGGAACAACGTAAGACTTTTAGAAAATAATGTGACAAACCAAGTGAATTTGGGTTGTGATGACTCTCTGCAGAATTTCACCTTGAGTTGAAGATCATGGGCAGCGTGACGGTGGTGACACCTTTACCAGCAGCCATGCCAGCCGTGCCAGCGATGGTGGTGCCTTTGGCTTTCAGCTGCACGGTGAGGGCTTTGGCGATGCAACCCAGAAACATGTCAAGGATGCCGAGCTTGTTCCAGTCACCCTTCTCCGTGGAGTGGATGATGTCACTGATGTCTGCCGGCGGCAGAGCCTTCACCCCGATGATGCTGGCAAGTCGCACAGGTGTGACCTCTGGAAGGACCCGTCTGAGCAAAGATGTCACCTGAGAGGAGGCAGAATCGGAGAATAAACAAGAACTTTTTATTTGTTTTTTTTCAAATGGTATTTACTTAAAAGTATACCGTACATAGAAAAAGATCTTATAAAACAATATCGAAAATTTGGTCGCACACAAGTCTCTGATGTGCTCGATAAAAGTAATAGATTATTTTCTCTCTTCTATGCCAGCTTAAATGACATGTGTTACAGCTATTGAAGATAACACCTATTACCATCCATCATCTATCAGCATTGATAAGTCTAAACAAATCATGTAGAATAAATAATTAATCTCATAAAAACATCTAAGATAATCCCACTGTAATTCAAGTTAAACATTTATAGAGAAATAAATGTCTTTATTTAACCTGCATAAACATAAAAAACGTTTATTGAAAATGTAATATGTGTGCTCATTAGGACAAGAAACACATCACTGCTGCCAGTTTCATGCTGTTCCACAAATTAACAATAGGTGGCAGTAATGTTCCAATAAATACAGTAACGGGCCATGAAATGCAGGCAATAACAATGACAGTGATTCCAAATGAAATTAGCTTTGGAAACATTGTGTGTGTATGTGGCTGCCCACCTGTCTCTGTACACGTGGGGAAGCCGTGTGCAGCAGGGAGAACAGGTCTTGCATGAGTGTCAGCTGCTGAGCGAGGTACTGGCGGCCCACGTTGGAGCCACTCAGAGCCAGGACCATGGACAGCAGCTCAAAGCAGTAGGCGTCTGAGGAGGCATCATCGTCACTGGGCTGAGAGTTGGCGTTCTCTTTGCTGGAGATGGCGTGCTCCCACTCCTCTCTCACACGTGTGGCCTCCATACGGATGGCCTGGACGATGTGGGCACACACCTGGAGTTGAGAACACACGTTAGGTTGGAAGGGGGCGAAGGCAAAAGTTATAATTCATCCTGTCTAATGAACAGTTGACCTGATTGTTTACCTGTTTCTGCAGGTTGGTCAGTTTGCTCCTGCTGAAAATGATTCCCACCATGTGCTCTTTAAGGTCTGCATCAGATGGAGCCTATTCATAGAAATGCAAAGTGTAAAACATTAGGGAAAATGGAAAATAAGCATGTTATTCACACAGGTCAGTAAAACTATCCGAATTCAGACCTTATCTTCTCCCTCAGGCGACGAAAGCAGATTTTTCTCCTCCTGTTCTGGAGTCGGTTCGGCATCTCCACAGATTAGTTTTCCAAAGACCTAAGGGTACACAATAAATTAGTAACAGCACCAAAAAGGCAATTCCATTCTTAACAGGGAGAGTGATAGATAAATAACTTGTCAGGTGATTGTTTGGCTGAAGCCGTTGAGACAGACCTGTGAGGTGATGAGGCGGAAAACTCTGAGGGTCTCAGCCTCGCAGTTCTTCTGTTGGGCCATGCTGGCTGAGATCTGTCCAGGGATCTTGATGCTTTCACCCTCTTTCCAGCCAAGAATCTTCACCTGCCGCACCCTCAGGGTGTTTTCGGGACCTTTCAGTTCCACTTTGATCACATGATGATCTCCTCCAGGGAGCTCACTGGTCACCCAGCCCATGTGACGGGAGTCGAGGTCAACCTGGAGGGAAAAGTCATAAGGTCATTCACAGAGCTCTGTACCATTAGTAAATTAACCAGAGTGAATCTTATAAAATAGCTTGATAATGAAATGCACTATTGTTTCTACATCACTTGATTTAGTAAGAGTCAATATAATTCAGAAAACAGACAAAGCAGCAGCAGAGGGAAACCACTTTGTGTTTTGAAAACAGCTTTAATGTAAGTGGCTGAAGTTCAAACACTCAAGGCCAAGCATATTTAGAATTTAAACTGACTCTTTTAACTCAAACAGCATTCATAAAGCACAAATAAAAGAGTTTATACTCCATTCACATGTACCGGACTTTACTCACCTGTTTAATCCTGCAGAGGTCCTCTATTGCTTTTCCACACAGGAACGTTACTGCTGTGACTTTGTTCTGTGGAGATAAAAATGAGAAGCCGCATATGAATACATTATCATCATCAAATCCACACTGTTCATTTCTAGTATAGCTGAGAAGCAGTTTTTTAAGCCTGAAACACTTCAGTGTCTCCTTACACCAATGTCCCTGGAGTTGTCCACATGAACAGAGACGTTGGAGGCGTTGATGCCTTTCACACAGCTGATGGTGATGCTCTTGGTTTTGTTCTTGTCCTCGTCTCCTGATTCCCAGAAGGTCTCTGTGGAGCCGTCTGTCAGGCTGCCGATCATGGCAGGACGACTTGATGTCTTGATGTCCACCACACTGGTCAGATCCTTCAGACAGGTCACCATGCAGAGATCCTATCGTCACACAGGGACAGATTGGCGTCAGAGCAGTGTATGACGGATGGATAACAAAAAGACACAAATTGAAGACACAGATCTGATGTATAATTAAGTAGTCTTTGTTTTGAAATAATGTGGCAAGGGGGTTTATTTACCTGGCTCATTGCTTCATAGCCTGACTGCACACTGATGTTGAAGCTCTCCTCGCTGTCTCCATCATCCGACTTGGACAAAATATTGTTGATATGATGGAACACGTTGCTCTGGTGGAGGAACTGATGGTCCGATTGCTTGAATTTAAGACTCCAGCACCTTAAAAAAAAAGCGATCCAAAAACATAAGCATTGCTACATAACACAAACAAAACTTTTGTTACTCATAGACAATTTAATTCTAGAAAATTCTACCTTAGTGCCATCTGCTGAAGCGAGCTGCCACTAGGAAGTGACATCATGAGGTCAGAGATGGTCTGAAGGAGGCGGTGGAAAGTGTGAGGGAGAGGATGAGCTGCTTCCCCAGCGATGACAATATCTGACAGAGGGTGTTCACAAACGCCAAGGTCTCTTTCCTGTTGAGCACAGAATGGATATAATCATGATTACAAGATACCGCAACAAAGCTAAAAGTAATCGGGCATATTTTTTGACTTTTTACGACTCGTTACCTGTTCCACAATTTCTTTGTTGCCCTTGTTCTCCTCATCTTCCTCATCCTCTGGCTCAAAGGGCGATGGAGTGAGAGATGCTACAAAATGCCAAAGGATGTCGTGCAGAGAAGTGGTCTGGATCACATTGCACAGCAGCCAGTTGAATGCCTGACAAGGACACCAAGAGTAAATCACATCAATTAGTCGTACACAGAGGCAATTCTATAGTCAAATTAAAAACAAATTTAGTATTCAGTCTATATGATTGAGCTCTGAGCCTGAGACAAATATTGCAGCCCAGATAGCTGTTACTGTACCTCCATGGCAAACACTCTGCAGGCAGACTTCCTCAGTGCGTGCCTCATGGCCACCTCCAGGCCCTCCAGGTCATGGTGCTGGATAACAAAAGCCAAGACAGGCCACTGGAAGTTCCTCTCCCCCTTACTGAGGGAGCCGTGGGCCGAGATCAGCCGAGAGAGCTCTGGAGACGGGTGCCTCAGCAGGGAGGAGCCCACCTCTGAAAGGGGGGGCAGAGAAAGTCAATGTATCAGATGACGACATTTAACGCTTAGAGTCACATATTATTTCTCAAAAGTTATTGATGCTTACCTGCATCACCACTTTGCACCCTGCGTCTGGGCACAGCTTTGACCCGGGCTGGAGAGGGTGAGTGTTGCTTGTCATACTCGGAGGCCACGACTGAGTAGGACCTCTGAAACACCGTACGCTTGGCCGTGTCGGTGTCTGTGATTGGACTGGTCTCGAGACTAATAGAGAGCCAATAGGGACAAACACAGATACCTACTGTTAAACCTCAATATCTTTACCGACATTAAAATCAGCATCATCTGGAATTTAGTGTTAGCACATGAATGAAGTACACAGTTTAATAAATTAAGGAAATAGCACAATTAAGATGTTTCACCTGGGGGGCATTGATTTCATGTTGTTCTCAGGTTCCTCAAACACATTGGGGCAGGCATCAGGGGTGACTGAAATATAAGGTGCTGGGACAGATGTAGAGCGCAAATACCTCATCTCATCTTGGAAGAGGTTATCATCTTGGTAGGACCCAAAGTTCTCTGTGTGTTGCCTGGGGAATATAAGGCGAGTGACTCAAATCATTACACAATCAAAAGATATAGGTGTATTTTTTTCTTATCTATAAAAAAAGCAGCCTATTATTTACCTGGCTAGTGTCTGCAGGTAGAGGCAGCCCATTTTATTGGGCAGTTCGTCCGACACGCCCTCCTTGAGGCTGGGAAGCAGGTGCGAGTGCAGGGGCCGGGGAGGGTGGTGGCACAGCATGCTGGGTTCGGCCGCACTGCTCAGGGACAGCAGGAACAAAGCGTTTGCCCGAATCACCTGGTGGGCCTCAATTGTGGGCAGGACCCTCGGGGTCTTCACTTGCAGAGGTTTCTTCCTCGACTGCTTCACCTTGAAAAGACCATACAGAGGGTATGAATAAAAGCAGACAGTGTTTCTAAATAAAATTGATGTAAGAGATTTAAATGCCAAAACCTTGATGCAGCAGTAGGGTACCTTTTCCCTGGCAGCCGTCTGTTTCTCTCTGAGGTACTTTTCACGACAGCGATCGCACACCAGGTACCAGGTGCTGCCTCCTATGCCTCCATCGCCACAGTTTCCGGCCCAGCCACCACAGAAGTGGCCAATACTGTTGTAGCCCTGGCCACCAGCATAGCGCCCACACCCTGTCACAGAAACACAAGTAAAAGGATGTTAAAATATTTTCTAAATTTATGCTACTTGAATAAAATTTGCAGTGTAAAATTGTAATATTAAAATATGATTTAAATGACTATGGTGCTTATACTTAAACATAAAGGATCTTACCTGGATGAGCCTGTCTCATGTGGTAAGTGACAGGATACGGGTGAGATTCCCCACACAGCTCGCAGATGGTGTCTTTCTCCGGTCCACCCATGGCAAGCTGTGCCATCTCTCCAAATAGATTCCCTCTCGGACGCACGTCGGATTTCTCCCTCTTCTTCTTCTCCTTCTTTGACTTTTTATTGTCTTTCTCGTGTTCCTTCTTTTTTAAGATGGCGCTGGACCCTGGGCTGGGGAAGATCATGTTCTGAGTTGCAGCCTTGATGGTTGCCATTGATATGTCCTCCCAGAAGGCGACCAAATGCTGCAACGTTAACGGTAATATCGACTTAACCCTCATAGAGGGATTAGAACTCATCTCGTAGGAAATGGCCTCCCCTTTCCCATCTTCACACTTCTCTGGCAATGGGGGTTCCTTCAACATGGATAGTACCTTGTTTTTGTTTATGCTGCCCATTTTAGAGATGTCAGGGCCGTGTGGAGCAATGTTAAACATGTTAAGTGCAGAGGAAATCTCTAAAGAGTGTCGGTTCTTTAACTTATTTTCCTTCTCCTCAGCACCCTGTCCTCCCAGGGAGCTGCGGATTGGGGCGTGCTCTTTGGTTAAGTCTGGGTTGAACTTTAGGAAGGATGAGCAGGCCATGGCATCATGGACAATACCTTCGTGCCAAAGGAATGCTGCGAAGACTGCTCGCGCACATTCGGCCACAGAGGGCGACATGGCCTGTTTGGCAGGCTCTGTGACCCTCGATGTGCTCTCTCCTTTAAAGAGGGGCCCAGATTTGTCCTTCTTTGGGCGCGTGTGTCGACTGGAGGTTTTGCGACTGACTTTAGGTGAAGAGCGACTCTCAACTTCTTCTTTCACGGGAGCTTTGCCAATGCTAAAGTGCACCTTACCTGAGCCATCCTCTCCATTACTGACCTCCACATTCTCATCATTGCCCTCCTCGTTGGAGAGGAGAGCACTAGAGGTGCAAACCTCCACTACTTCACTGTGGAGGTTCTCTTGGGTCACATGAGGAGAAGGAACACGGTTCTCTGCATTGCTGCTAACATCTTGGTTTGGATCTTTAGGAGATAATTTGGGTTTGGGGGAGGTAGATCGGCCTCTAAGTGGCTCTGTTAGTGGAACTTTCTTCTTTCTGAGTGTGTCCGGGTCCAGGGTGTATGAGTCTGATTTGGATCTCTCTCTGGGAGGGTCGAGTCGGGCTTTGGAAGATGGACTCACTTTAGGTGGAAGGTTCTTGTCATGGTGGGTTGAAGATGAGTGCTGGGAGGAGGTATTGGAGGGACTCAACCTGCCTGAGGAGGATACAACTTTTTGTTTGGGAGAAGAGGAGCGAGAGCCAGGGTTTGGAGACTCGGCCCGAAGTCCTGAATTTCTCCCGTCTGCCTTTAGAGCTTGCAGAGTGTTGTGATTGGGCGAATGAGAGCGACTGTGAGAATCGGACCTCAGTTTGGCCGTGTCTGAGCGCAGGATGAGTGCTTCGCTGGCTGAGAGTCCGCCATCAACCGTCTTGCTCCTGCTCTGTTCAGATGAACGGCTTCCCCGACCCTCCTGTTTGGGAGAGCGGTTCTCCTGACGGTGTTTGGAGGATGGGGACATGGGTCGTGCACCAGACATCAGGCCTCCTTGTTCACCTATAAGTTGCAAAATTACACTGTTATACCACAAAACAGTTCAGCATCAGTGGTAAGAGTTTAGACATTTACTGCAACTCTAGATTGAAAAATCAACATCTGAGTGAAAAAAAATGTAATGTTAAAAGGATAAGGTCAGGTGAAATGAACGGCAGAAAGACAGATAAGTCCCAAAGGTGGAGGATGGTAAAAATAGCAACTGATTTTGAAAAAACGTTTTGCAATTGGGTTTTTCTGCCAACTTTGTCTATTACCAGACAAACTGATATGGATGAGAATAGCTAGTGAACCATGGAGGAGTGGATGAAAGATGAATTCCAGCCCAGTTCTGGGACCTCTCCGACTAAAATTGGATCAAGCCTTTATCTTGACCAGAATTCAGACATCTTGTATAGTAACTGTAAAACCTAAAATTGTCTGGAAGTCAATAAGTGGCATAAAAACTCATGTCAATCGGGTACTGACTTCTGTACAGTTTAGAAGGTAAACTAAGCACTGATATTTAATGATCTAATTTTATTATTCACAAGCTCAATTGCAACAAACTCGTGTTTGGTTATTTTTCCGGAGTTCCTGCCTACCCCCTGTTCAGTCTGAGGGAGGCATGCATGCTGTGATTACCCACCCTTTTGCCTCAGAGCGAGAGATGAGAGAGCGGTACCATGCCCAGCCACGGACACACTGCTTTTGTGCATACGCTCACGAGAAGCGAGGCTGCGAGATGAACCATCTACAGCGGAAAACAGTGGAGCAGGTAAACAAATGCAATGCAAGAATGCAAGGCCACCGCCGAGAGAAAGAAAGCACAAAGAGGCGATGGTGGTCAAGTCAAGAGGGTGAGATAAAGAAAGGCAAAGAGGACAACACGTTAAAATGAGCGAACAATCAATAGATGGGAAAGGATACTGATAGACACAAGGAGAGAAAACTTAAAGAAAAAAATAAATGATAGAACCCTGAGGTGTCATGGAGGAAAAGAAAATTCTCCCTACTAATAGAGGGCAGGAAACATCCTTTGGCACAATGCATTCAGTTTGTCTCAAATTTGAAGAAGACGACAAAGACATTTATAATGCTCTCCAGAACCCAAAACTTTTATTCAACATCCTCAATATGAATAGGTTTCTGTCACAATAGTCTGTTATCTTGTGAATTGGTTTAAGGGATTAAAAAAATAAAACCCAAAGTATATCCAGTATATAAATCCAAAAATCTGAATATAGTCTGCAAGGCAAATTGTTTACAGTAAAGTAAAATATAATAAAATATTAATGCTCCGATATCGTTGCCATGAACATTTGTTATACTACAGCAATGAAATAAAGATCACCCCCCAAAAAAGCTTGGGGGGGTGACAAAAATACTTATTTCGATTCCAAAAATCCAAATCAAATGCAGATCAGCACAAAATGTCACATAATCCAAGATAATAGCGTTTTACAAATGCTATGTTTATAATGATCTCTGCATTATTTCTTGAGAAAACGCCTTATCTCGCAATGTTAAATAAAGAAAAGGAAAAATCCAGGATTAACAGCTGAATTAAATGGGTTCTTCTCTGACATGTACTGCATCGTCGCACCAAGTTTTATGGTGATCTGTCCAGTAGTTTTGGTGTAATGCTGCTAACTAACAAACAGAGTGTGAATGATATAAGACAACTATGGCATGAAGGTGACAAGTTACCACCAAGATGATTCTTTACTCCATGACATCTCCGTAAGAAAGAGAAACAGGTGAAGTAAATCCTACAATAGACAGAAAATAGCAAGACAAAGAAAAGATAGACTGGAAGAAAGAAAGCCCTACAGACTGAAGAAGTTACACACAATTGTTTGTGTTTCTGTAGTTTTTTTGTGATTCTGTGTTTTTCTATTTGAAATATTCAGTGAGACAGTGAGGGTACGCAAAATTAGCTGTTTTAGATATTTAGTGTAGACAAACAGGCAACTATTTTGTCAGGGAAGCTCTGGGCTGGTTGAAGCAGGAAATGAAAGGTTTAAATAATAAAGGATGCAGATCCAAAGTTAAAGCAGCGTTGAAGAAGGTAAAGAAGAGGAGGGACGGGCCCATTGAACAAGAAAGCAAGCATTAAAATAAGTATCTCAGCCTTTTACTTCAGCACATGGCAAAAAATATCCATTTTAACAAGAGGATTAGTCTAGTATTACAGTTTAAAATCTTGTTTTAAAAAACAAGTCAATATCACCTCACTTGTTTTTTCATAAACAAGATTCAAACATTGAATAATAGACATTTTAACTTGTTATGGATATTTCTGCATCGTGGAACATAACTGCACCGTTATGTTTCACACATCGCTACTCGTCCTCCCCAGAAAAAAAAACTACGAGCAAATTCAGAAAACAAAATAAAGCAGTGAAGAAAAGGAGCTACACCTGTGCAAGCGAGCGCTGTCAGAAAGCAGGACAGACTTACTCAGAAGCTGTGGTTGTGGCTGAGACAGTTGGGAGGGGGATTGTCCAAACACAAATGGGCTGTGGACAAGGGAGGAGGAGGAGGAGGGAGGTTGAGCGGCTTGCTCAAATACGGAGGAGGAGGGAGCTGCTGAGAGGAAAGGCCCAGACTGAATGGAATTCAGTATGGCACTCAACCGGTCACCTGCAAACATGGAGACAGAGGAAGGGGAAAGACTACAGCTTATACTAGGGTATGAGGTTTCCATAAGGGGGGTGAGGGTCATTCACTGTTAATTTTTCTATCAATGATCCAATCTTCTCCTGTAACATAATAGATCTGCAGAATGGGAGGAGCTAATACAGCTATCCGTTGTTCTGACAGTTAAAGATGTGCTCATTTTCTTTGTGGACATCATCAAGTGATGGGCAACTGCAACTCTGCTGGATGGTGGAAAAACAAAAGGTGAGCAGCTATAGGAATTATCTGGTTGATTGATTTAAAGTTAAAAGATAGGCGCCTGTGTGTACTTGGAAAAAACTGAAAAACAATAGAACTACGACTACTATGGCAAAAAGCATCCAATCACCCAATTCATTGGCAAGCACTGCTTAAGTGTACGCAACAGAAAAGAAGATGAAGAATACTTTGTAAAATCCAGATTTCATAAGATGTATAATATCTGTTTACTTTTAATTCTTATGTAATTTTAGATAAATCCAGCAGCCATGTTGTGATATTTTATTTATGCTATAGCTCTGATATGAACATCTCTCCAGAGCAATGTCGGCTGTCTTAGTATTTACCATTTGCTATAATGAACAAATACATAATCTCTTTGAAAAAACTAAATCTGATACAAAGATAACACGTAGTTAAAATATCCAGAAAACTCAAAGAGCTCCTACGCCAACAATCAGGGAGATTATAACGGATAGAAAACATTCACATAGGACTTCAGAAATAAATCCTTCAAGAACAAGCAGCTCCTCCCATTTCACAACTCTATTTGAGAAAAATATATATTGAGGGAGGGGTAGAGAGGGGTCTACTCAGATTCTTAAAAATCTCTCTGTGTGACGACACCAGAGGATCCAAAGATACATAGTTAAATAGAGGGGAATAATTCACCACTCTCCATATCCTGTATTATAGGCTGATGCTGCACCGTACATCTTCAAATCCAAATGTTGGGGTTTGAAATATGTCCATCTCTCCATGTCAAGTAACCGTTTAGGGTCTGTCTGTTTTAATGGCAGCCACAGTGACACTGAAATTATTAGTCACAATTTGATGTCATAAAAAAGCAGCAACTGCAATTTTAAAATTAGTTAAACGAGTTAGAATTTAACAGCATGTTAGTATTCTGTGGAGCAAACAGATTCAGGTGTATTTTCATCAACCTCTAGAATGGAGTAAGACCAACACAGATTTAATTTGGTGTCGTAAAAAAAAAGGGAAAATAAATAGTATCTGGCTTTTATCCAGACGCTCGAAAGGCCAAGTGAATATGTGGCCTTTAATCCGCGACGGAAAGCACTGTGATAGCAGATATGTTTGGATAACAAACTGTCTCAACAGATCAACCTCCTTTTTCAAGCAAAAGCGAGGAAATTTCGACACAGCGTCAGCACAGTAGTCAGGCAGAAAGACAAACAGACATGTTTGGAGCGAGACAATCTCTGATGGAGTAGCAAAATTGATGAGCTCATTCAAGTGATGTTCCCAGTTATTATGAGTAAACAGTGAATGATCAAATGGCTTCTAAGATTGAATTCAAGACAACATGAAGTAAAAGGTGAGGGTCGGTTATCCACCGGTACCCGACTAAACAAAGTCCACGGTCCTCCAGATGAGCGGAAGCACAGTGACTGACTGTCCCATGCACATAGACACAGACATACAGTATGTCCGACACCGACGAGATGTTCGGCATGAAATAACGACGGCAACCACAATAGAAAGCATGCATAAATAAAAAGACTTGATAGACCATTGACCAAGGGCTCCTGTGATTTTCAATAGACTGGGTAGTGTTACGACGTGGACTTAATTGTGCAATTGAAATGTGATAATGTATGAGAGTGTCTGTGAGAAAAGTCTCAGTGAAAAGCATGGGGTGCAGTGAAAGTGTGAGGAGAACATCCGTTCTGCTAAACCATCGGTTAAAAGCATTGACAAGGCTGATGATATTAAAACTTCAAATGTAAATGAACAGAGTCAAAGGATGTGGTGATGTTAGAGGCAGAGAGAAATGCAGAGTGAGATATTTATTAAAAAACTTCTCGAGTTGACCTCACCTTTGTTGTTGGAGATGCCGTAGTCAAAGCCCTGTGCTCCGTTTGAAGCCGCGGCTCTGTTGAAGGCCTGAACGGAGAAAGGGCTTGGTGGTGGCGTCTGAGCACCATGCTCAATCAATGCTTGTTCTATAAGAGCAAATTACATCATGTTTATTTGCAAAAAATTCTTATATTTTTTTTAAATGTAGACTATGAGCAGTGCTGTGAAGAGAGGTCAAGCTGTGGCTTACCGTCGTCATGGCGAAGGTACTGGTTCCCGCCGCGGTCTCTGGCCAGTGACCAGGCCTCTCCTTCGTCACTCTCACAGAACTCAACGACACTGTTCTTATCGAGCTGTACCCAGGTCCCCTCCGAGTTGACCACCTGATACACAAACAATGCTCTTTATCTGTACTCACACACACAGGACACACACATTTAATCACCATGTCTATTAAATAACTACCATTTTATCAACCCCCAAACAGCCATGTTAATGCTTTACAGACAAAACCATGACACATCCACACCAGCAAATCACATGAAATAGATTTTGTGTATCAGCAAAAAACTGATATAAAAACATTGTCAGGTTTAAGACGGGAAAATTCATGTGTTTTTTCCTCAACCTCCCGAAATAGTAACATTTCAAAAACAAACACAGGTGGAAGTATTAGTTTTTGTAGGATGCAAGTCTCAGATCCAGACAGGGCATTCAATTCAGTCTCAAAACAACCTAATGAACAGCATGACACACCACAGCAGCCAATGACAGGTAATATCCCCAAAAAGAGGATAAGCTCCACTAACCACCAGGCCAAAGGGAATTTTAGACAGTATATAGATAAAGTATATTGAGAGAATAGGTCAAAGGTGCAAGAAAGATAGAGTCAAGGGAAAGAGCGGCTCCAGCATTTTGTGATCAGAATTCCCCTGAGAAGTCCGAGGCAGCTGAATATGACACCCTGAAACTTGCAAACTGAAATTAGTAAAGTCAGGAGGCACACAGAAATGTAGCAGCCACGAGAGTTAATTAGAAACCCAAAAGTGGAAAGATACAGAACAACCACCCACACCCAGAAGCAGCAGATTTATTTAGAAAGACAAGATTACGTTCTTAACATCCGAAAACCATTGAGGAAAAAACAGGGAGCTAATTACTGAGAAATTAAGGCAAATCTACCTCCATAATTACATTACTTGATTTAAACAGAATAATGTATTCATCTCCAGCCACAGAAAACACATTGCATTATTTGGGGTGAGTGCGTACCTCGCCTATGGCCTTGACCTTGTTGCCAAGTACTAACATTCCAATGGGGATACCCCTAAGGTTTGGACAGCTTCTGATGTTGTGACCAGAGGGGCCGGTCTTCACTACCTTATAAAGCCCCGGGCCGCCGCCCTGCCCTGCCCTGTTCTGCACCCGAATGGGGGCCTCATGGGAAGGGCAGCTGCTCACCTCCTTTACGTTCTCCTCCGATTGGCCCCTGACCTCCTGCAAGAGGTAAGAGCATGGATTAGAAGCAGAGTAACAAATCATCAAAAGGCTGCAGAAATACCAGGTCAGGACAAGGCTCAGGCAACTAAAAGTCATGAATTATAATGGTGAAAAGTCACCATTGGAAGTGTAACAGGGCGACGTAAAAGGGAGTGTGTGCTAAGGCAACCATTGTTGTATACTTTTTATTTTAAATATGAATATTGTAAACAAATGCATTTGCCATATCAAGAAATCTCAAATCCAGGGGACCTAGACATATACCAAGTGGTTCTCAAGGTCTTAATTCGACAGTTCGACATTTGAGAAGAGACTATCTTGCCAAAACTTAAGTGAATAGACTCAAAACACACTTACACCTGTCTGTCAAACTTAGCATATACACTAGCACACAAATTTGTATAATCTGTAAATAAAAGTGAGGTAGTTATGTATGGGGCTATTTCTTAGGGTTATCGTGATTTCCCAATAATCTAAAACATTATCCCTGTGAACCCACATCTTTAGATCTGTATGGATAATAAACAAGACACCTGCACGGCAAACTTTCATCACTGATATCCTAAGTTTCTCACTGTCTGACAAAGCCAACTTAGCTTTCTCTCTTTGTTTCAGTCTTTATACTAAGGTAAGACAACTTTTATTTCCGAGACATACTGCTGTATTATTCTTCTCATCTAACTAATATCAAAAAAGCAAATCAGCGTATTTCTGAAAATGTTGAATTAAATTTCCCATTTAACGATGAATGAATGTTGTTAGCATACCGATACACAACAGACCAATTAAGAACAATGATCACTTATTTTCTAAGGGGAGGCATGCTATTACACATAAAGGAACAGGACTATATTAAACAAGCTTTTCAAACAAGGCCTCATGCAACAGAATGGACATTAGTATCTTCAACCCCATGCAACATAGACTCTCGAACAATTGTTACTCAAAAATCTAAAATGTGGATACTGTAGTAGTCTACAGGAGAAGGGGTCGCTGACATTCAGTACTGTATCATCACTGTACACACAACCATGCAACTGTGGTTCCACCTCTTATGCCTGATTAACACTGTGGAAAAGAACTACAAAAGTCACAAGGGGTTCAAGAGGACAAGTAGCGCAACAAATAGATGATAAGCTATGGGGCAGTCAAGCTATTTATCCCTCGTTCATACAACTCACCTGTTGTGGGAATATAGTTAAGGGGGTCCACGACAAAAGGCCGATATCCCTGACTCCTTGGCTAGCGTTAAAGACAGTCTGAGCAACAGATTGTGAGACAGTCAAGAAACAGTAGACGACCCGAGAATGGAGAGAAAACAGGATGGGGTTGCTCATGTATTTTTTTGGAAGAAAATTTTTGGCCTGGCTCTTGTGGAATTTCCAGGATCAGAGGTTATTTGAGAAAGTGGAGAGGAGAAGACAGAATCTGACTGGTGTCAGAGATGGCCGGTTAGTTGTGGAGCAGTGATAAAAGAGGCCGCAAGGAACTTCAAATGCATTAAAATATAGAAAACCCAGTTGCAGGAAAGATTGAAGATTCACTCTAAAAACCACAGGGTCGTTATTTCCAAATCCACGACCAAATCAAATACATTTAAAGAAGAAACTTCCAAAAAAATCCCCCACTTGGATGATGTAGTGTGTCATGCTGTTCAGACAGAGACCTCACATGGAAGCCTCCTATTGCACCTAAAGCATCCCGATGCAAAGGTGGAACTGTAGAGCAGTAGAGGTACATTTTCCCATTGAAACTTTTCATGGACCGGTTATTGCTTCATGACAGAAAACCACCTGGGTGTTATCACTTCTCCTTTCTGATACTTTCCTGTGACTGCAATATTCATGTCTTTTTTAATCAAGTCAAACTCCTTATTTGATACTGTTGCATATTACGGCGGTGTTTGTGTCATGAAGCAAAATACAAGAGAAATCCTTCATTAACACATGCTGTAGTGTGCAGGTCTTCATGAGTAGTGAGTGAGGGGCAACACAGAAAAGGAGACTGAACAGTGCAGACTAATGAACTCTACCACACTACATTTCTCTACCCGTCAGTTCCTGCTTAGGGGAACACTTCAGTGCACTAATATACTCCCCCAGGCATGTGAGCATTTACAAGTGTTGTGTCCAACTGAACTAAACACACAATGGTCATGTAATGGTTTCAACCTTCAAACATGAATTAATGCATGCAAGCTCCCAGCTGCTGTTCTTCTGAACAGTGTGTTAGTAAAAGGCTCATACTCAGTGTTGCTTCAATAGATGTTTCATGCAGGAGAACACCCCAGTGGTTATAACCTATGTTCTCGGTCCACCATGCTTTGAAGACATTTGTGGAGTGAGTGCCAAACACAAGTAAGCCCTTGAAAACCCATCGTCATTAACCAGCAAAGGTAGTCTCTCTGAGTGTTTCCCCAACTGAAGAGCACAGGAGCCTCTGCTATCAGTAAACTAAGTCCGACCGCTCAGCAGGCCGCCTTCTACTTACGTCGGCTGGGACCAGTAGGCTCCGGCCCAGGTGCTGGTTAAATGAGAGGCACCAGGCTTCAGTGTACCCATTCATGCTGGGAACATACTTCTTTACTGTTTCATCATTGAGCCTGAGCCATACACCATCATCATTGTGGATCTACAGGAAAACAAGCAACAAGAGCACAGCACAGCCATGCCGTCCTGTTACTGTGGAAGCAGGAAGGACGGCACTCACTCAGTCAATCACACACACACACACACTGAGGATGCAGGAAAGGCCATATTGGAGGACTCTTAAAATATTTTATAACGTGGGACAAGTCTGCATTGCACTGCAAAAAAGTGTCCCAACGTGTTCTGAGTGATCAGATCTCAGCACACCTGTATTTAGCGCTGTTCACTTGTGATCAGATCATTCAGTACAGATGTCGACACCAGGTTTGAATGGTATCACAGTGTCACAAGTGTTGTGACAAAGCAAATGTTGTGTAGTACTGGTATATGTGCAATAGTTAAATAATTACTAGAATTTTTATTTTGAATTTAAATGCACCTCATCCATTGGCTGTATGGTGCAGGCCTTGAGGCCTTTCCTGAAGCCTCAGAACACTTTGCAAGACTATGAAGCAACATAAGGTAATAGCAACAAATGTATAAGCTTTGAGAGAAAGTGTTATCAACACAGAAAGAGGGAATAACATAATACACAGAAACCATCTAAGACTCAAAATTACTTGTACCTTATAAACTAGACAAAATGTATCGTGATAATCATTACTTATTTATTTAAAGAAGAAAAACCACAGAAATAGAATAAAAGTGGATAGTGCTCCAGCTAAGTCTACTAAATTTGACCTGGTCTAGAGTCAATTACCTCGTCAATGAAAGTGATGGTGCCATTGACATGCACTATGCCTATCTGTTCACTCTGCAGGGAGGGGTGACTACGCACACGCAGGCCTGCGCTGTCCTTGGACACAAATTTGCGGACCTGAGAGAGGCAGAGGGGAGATGGAGACCGTGAGCGGCAGGAGTAAAGAATAGTAAGATTTAAAAAAGAAAAAAGACAAGAAGTGCAGCAGGAGGACAAGAAGAGGAAGCAGGACAAGTTGACAATGGGAGAGTGCGTGCATTAACCCACACAGAGCTTATTGTTGCGTAGTGCGCACATACACACAGCAAAAGATCAGGAAACGTTGGCTGCTCGATCTTCAGTAGCACCTGCTACATATAAACTGGTGCATGGAAAACCATAGAAGATCCGTTAAGAAGGAATATATACAGAGTAAATTAAAAGTGTTTTCAGATGTTGTTGCTTGTTTCCCCATTAGGGAGTGCGTGTTTTACAAAATGATGATGACCACAATATGCTGGACATTAGCTTGATGCTAATTAGCTCTTTGTATGTGTTATTTCAAAAGTAACTTCCAACCACTAATCTGAATACATAGCAATAATCTCTGCAGACTTTTTTATTGCCCTAGAATAGGGTCGACAACCCGCGGCCCCACTCACTCGCTCAGAGAGACACGCAGTGAGATCAGAACTCGTTCACGTGAAGCAGCTGGTCAATGACCTTGTGGAAGAGTGACAACACAGCTTCTCTGGTCACAGCCGCTCAGTGATCCGAGCAGAAGCTGCAGTTGGTTTGTATCTCACTTTAACTAATAAACACTCATCACTAGTTATCAGGACCTGATCAGTATATGATGTAAATATCTGTTTGTTTGAATCGCTCCAGAGTTTATGAGACTGCATTTAAACATAATGAAAAATGACTCATCAAAATGTTGTGCTTGATGCAACACGAGACTTGAAGCTCACAGTCAACGAGCAGCACACATACATGACACCATCGATTAATATCTAAAACATGATCGTACGTTTGTCATCTAAATCACACACATAAAAAAATGGAACAAATTCAACATGAACTACTTCATTTTTGGAACCGTGAACATGAACTAGTTCATTTTCTTCTTCATGAACTGAACTTTGAACTAGTTCATTCTAAGTGTGAACTGGCACAACACTGAGTATAACTATATATATAAAACTTTATAAGCTGTGTTATGTTTTGTGGCTCCAAACTACTTTTATTTGGTGGAAGAGGGGGCAAAATTATGTTTTTTTGATAGTAAATGTTGCAGACCCCTGCCCTAGAAGGACAAACACCATAAGTGATATTTCATAGAGTTTAAGTGTGTTTGAGTCTTGGGGTCTATGTTCCTGTGTGAACTGCCAGGGAGAAATAGGTCAAACAGGAGGTATCCAGGACATGAAGCATCCTTTACAGAATCTCCTGAAGTTACGAAGAAAAATTATTAAAATGTATGTCTCTTTTCTTTGCTAAATGTCTGACTTTCTTCACTGGTTTATGTTAGATCTCCGCCATCTTGTATGTCAGACTCCATTGCTTTATGTGGACTAGCTTTTGTTTGGCTCTTCCAAATGGCAAAAAAAGGAGGTGACAACAACTAAAAACTGCACAGAGGTGCAGACTGAAATGTTGAGTGCAACTAGAAATGGCAACGTAAACAATCCTTTTGCACTAATGAACTGCCTTGTTTAATTATTGTATTGATAGTTCTTGTTACATGTGGCATTTACGGAAAGAGTTTCAGTAAAGGTAACAGGTACAAGGTAGGACAAACTGTTTCTGGTCTGTTGAGTTGTATTTGATGGGTGGTGCAAGCACACATGCATTTTATCGGTGTATTTATGTTCATGCTCCTGTTGGTAAAGAGAAAGCTCACCTTGCTAGGCTGAGGTTCGGCCTTCGGTTTCACCATTTGAGTTCCAGGTGGTATCATTCCTTTGGGAGGATCTTTGACTTCGACCTCCAGACCAGCATCTATACAAAACGATAATTTACAGTGCATTGTAAAATATGTCATGTTGTAAAAATAAGGGCTATTTCTAACAGACTTTTACATTTTCTTACCTATTTCAATGCCGTCAATGGTGACGTGGATTGTGTAGAGGCCTACAGCTCCTGGAGTCCAGTTGGCGCTGTAGGTTCCATCAGTGTTGGCACGAATCAACATGTTCTCACTGGGTCTGTGTGGGGAAATGATCAGTAAGTACAGACTGTAAGTCGCTGGTCAGTGAGTTTTGTTTCTGCATAACCTGACCTACCTCTTTGGAGTGGGGGAAGCAAAACGCAGCTCCTCAAAGGAGTAGTTTTCATACGCCTATAAGAGAGACAGCACAACTATAAGGCTAATAGATGAAACCGTGTTAGCACCACAAACAGCCGAGCAATATTTGGCAATTTCACAATTACGGAAGTAATATTTTTTATTTTCCCTAAATTCAAATTGATCCTAACACCTTTAATCTATAGCTATATGAAAGGACATCTTCAGGTCTGCAATGTCATTTCCTATAGGTAGCAGACTACTCCCCCTTGTGGAGAATCTGCAACACACTAAATGTAAACAAGTGACATTGTGAGCCAGTTACACGAGGCTGACCTTCATCATGGTAATGGCAATGTATCGAGCTTCTTTCACAATCATTGGCTCGTACGTAGCCTCCAGCTTGGGCATTGGCAGACCTCCAAAGGTAAGGTCAGGACCAGAGGACGAAGGGGAGGAGCTTCCAGGTAGCCGCTGCAGCTTCTTCACATTCTCAGTATGCATTGACTTTTTTTGTGAAACGGGAACAGCCTTCACCTCCACCTGGACATGAAACCAAGGAAAAGCTAAATCAAAAAGTTGCAACACCTTTGAACTGCAAATAACAATTTTCACAATCTTGATCTGGCTTAACTGACAAACATTTTTCAGTTCATTTCAGCTAGACGCAGAAAAGCCAAAGGAGCTATCCCGACCTTCATGTTGGGAACATGCACCACATCTCCATACTGGTCTTTTGTCTGTACGACCACGGTGGTTGGCCAACCACAGCGTATGTCATCTTTGTTCAGGATCAGAGATGTTTTCTGAGGGTCTGCGTAAGAATCTGGCTGCAGCCACCTACATGTGACGAAATAAGAAAGGGAGAGAGGCAGGGACGGAAATGACTGGAATTTCTAAAGCAGAGGAATCGCCAATCAAAACCTAATCTATATCAAGCAATTTGCAATGAAGAGACAGCCAGAGCTCCAGCAGGCTGGTCCAAAATCTCACCTGGCCAGACGTCCTCCACTTGAGGTCTGTAAACAGGTGATGAAGTCCTCAAGGAAAGAGTGCTCGTTGGTTTGGAGATGAAGGGGCAGGTTCCCCTCCAGGGCCTCCAGGATGGTTGGGGAGTGAGACAAGGCCAGGCCCTTTCCAAGGATCCCTGAGTGAGACTTACACACCTGGTGAAAGGGGCAAAGGAAATAAGAATGAGATATAGTGCTCTTTTCACAAGACCAAAACAAGTCTTAAAGAAAATCCCTGAATTTAACAGATAACATACCTGTAAAGATGCTTCTTCTAGAATCTCAAGATCCTCCTCCAATTCATTGCCTTGAAATTAAAAATATTAGAAAAACAGAGGTATGTTTTACTCAAGATGTCACAAGATTAATCTGCTCCCAGTATCAAGTAGTCCATGCAAATTCTATTATCTACAGTTTCCCATACCTATAGGGAGGGCCAGGTCTTTCTTCATCAGGGCTGCAGCACAAACACTGCCCAGGTAGGCCAACTCCTTCTCTAGTTGGATAATACCCTCTTCAGGACCAGTGTTGAATTCATATCCCACTGCCACACACTTGAAGCCGTAGAAGCAAGCCTTCTCATCTTTAACATAATCTGAGGCCGTCTCCAGTGAGAACAAAACTTCATTTCCTGAAGTTGGGAGAGGAGAAAATAATGGATGAAAAGAGAGGTTGGTAGAAATCTGTATGCAACTACTGGTAAATGAATGGCTGCCTGCTGTGACAGGTGGCACCATAAAGCACCATTAAGCAGATTAGAACACTCATGAGAACCATTAAGACCAATGAACAACAACTGGGCTGCAAGAATAACTGTTGAGTTTGGAACGGTGTCTATAATTAATTGCTCCTTATTTATGCTTAATCGTGCAAAATGTTCCATCATTAATACTGCGAGTGCTGTAACAAGTAACAATTAGTACCACTACCATAATAAACAATATATGTTGGCCTGCTTATCCTATTACAGATTTCTGATCACTATTTAACAGGCAACTTTGGGAATTTCCTGTTCCTCAATTTGCCCAGTAATACATAATCCCGTATTGGTTAATGTTTGACTGCTTTCAGCTTCAAGTCTAGCAAGCACCTTAAATGACAACAGATGAAGAAATTATTTGATATATAAGATATTAAAAGCAGAAATGCAAAATTTTAAAGTCTTCAAAAGTGGCAAACAACTGTGCTTCATATTAACATTTCTATATTAACTTGAAGTAAAATTTGGTAGACCTTTCAGATATTAAAGTTTTTGAATACATATAATTGTATTTCACTATTCTACTACTAAGTTGTAGTGCATGTCTTTGTTTTTCATCGTAACATTTTAAGCTGCGTGTCCAATAAAACTGACCAGCCAAGCTATTCATACCTGGTAGCACAAGGACAGTTGTTGGCCAGCCTGTGGAGCCTGAGAACTTCTTCAGCTCAGTCCAGGTGTTGATGGTGTCATGTAACAGAGGTTTGCCACCCACACCGGCCAGGTGGAGGGTTCGGCTGGGGATGAGCAGGCGTAGGACGTCCTCTGGCTGTGCAGTGCCACATTGAGGATCGAATTCAATGGTTGTCCAACGGACGCAGTCTGGGAATGATACCTGAGGGAAGGTGAGAGAGAACAAGATTAATTTTAACTTGTATTCATGTCTCTTTATTGTAGTAGTAGTAGTAGTAACAATCTTACTCTGTATTGTGTTACACCCGCTTGCTTGTAAGGGTGATCACTCTCCATTACTGAGTAGTGGTTTGAGGTGGTACATGCTGACAGGCCTTGCTCAGGCTGGTTTCCTGTCGTGCTGTCTGTTGATTGGTTGGGATTGAAAGTGGGTGGTGCGTATTTTTGGTTGAGGGCCGATACGGCAGGCAACAGCTCCTGAACCAGTCCAAAGACCTCTACAGCAGCCTGGATGAAGAAGAAGAGTGGTTTTATTACATAGCCAGCAATATTCCATTCATGACTAGAAGAAAAAGGGTTTGCTTTGACCTCTTACCTTAGGTACAGATGCTGCCACAGGGCCAATGTAGGCCAGGATAAGGGGCAGGAGCATGGAGAACAGGCTGGAAGAACTTAATAACTCAGGAATGTCCTCTACTGTAGAGAGCAAAGGACAAAGATAAAGCTGAAGAGAGGCTGAACATGTCTGATCTAAATTCAAACAAAGAATTACCCGTGATTTTGTACGAAAGGTGCAGGTTTGCTGTGCTCACCATCGACAGCAAATGCTCTATGAAGCAGGTCCTTAGCAGCTCTGACCACAGCACTGACAACAGATAGGGATCTGCTGCAGTTCTTATCCTCCTCATTGGCTTTGCTCAGCAGCTGAGACTGTAGGTCCCCATCATACTCACTCCTTCCACCAGGAAAAAAAATTGGAGTCAGAGAAAAAAAAGCCTTCAACATGAAACTTTACAAAAAGCTACATAATCATCAACCAAAAAAGGAGTTTTAAATGAATACCTGTAGTAGAGTATCTGTGGGATCTGTCCTCTGGTCTGATTGGTCCCATTGCTACTCAAGCTGCAGGTGCTGAAGGTGAAGGCCACACCGTCCGAGCACTGGACTGTGGTCATACCTCCGTCCCCATTAGCTGTCCTGCTGCCATAGTTTCGCAACCGTACAGCATACTTTACCCCTTCCTGCAACAGAATAAATGCATCAGTGACAGTTTGCAATCACAACAAACCAGCAGCCGCAGCTACAGTAACAGCTGGATATCAACACAAAACGATGTCTTTCCTAACAGCGTATATACCTTGAGTGGCACAGCCTTGTCCAAGCGAATCTCAGCAATATCACTGGGAGAATCATCAGTGCTGTAGGTGCCCTTCACCAGCTCTAGAGATGTCCACCTGTGAGAATGTGCCGAGTCCCCTGGATGCTCTGTTTGAGCCTGAAGGGTGAAGAAGCAAAACAATGAGGTAAATGTGTTGATGACATGTCAAATATAAATAAATGTTTACCTCAAAATCACTTACATCATCAGCCAACACCTCTAGTTCATACTCATGGATTCCCCCTCCTCCGTACACACAGACGCCCACCAGCACAATGCCTGGCTTGTCCACTGTCAGACAGATGGCATCCGGCGAACCGTTCCCCGTATTCCAACTCCGGCCCTGGCTCGTTTTAGTGAAGCGGTTGGGAGATGCTTTCACAGAGTGGAGTGAGTTCAGTCCATCAACCTTAAGAGCATGAACATATTATCCAGGTTATTATACAACCATAAAAGGCAGGGAGGATCTTTTTACTAAAAACAAACAATGAACTTCTGAACAGAAATCATTTTCTGTATCTGTTCAACCATCACCTTACACTTAAAGACTATTATCTATACCACCAGGTGGCAATAGTGAGAGCAAACCATAAAACTGATAAATTTCAAATAATTCTGTAGATCTAAAGATCTCATAGATGTGTGTATAATGGCTGTTACTTAAATATGAAGGTCAGCAATGTTTTATATTTATAGACCAAGACAGTGCAAAGAGGAAATGGATGGTCTGTAAAAAATGATATGAACTGAAAAAAGACCATCTCATATTTGGCCTGTGGTAGTTAAAATAAACTACTACTATTTATATCGGCCTGCCGACTACAGAGAGCCAGACAGAGCCGCAGAGGGACTTATCTGGGTGCTCTTGGGAGGAAGACTTGTTTCCCTGACAACAGACTGAGGGGCATAACAGTGATGTCAAGGGCTGTTGTAGAATGACGGTTACTATGACAACCATAGCTAAAGAGTCTCGATTGCAGCATACAGATATGCATGTGAGCTGGCGGATTGATAATAATAACAAAAGGAGTGTGAAATAGGCAGAATGACAGACGTCAGTCCCACCCTTTGAATGACCCAGTATGTCATAAAAACAAAACCCTTTCTGTTCGGCTTTCTAGTGATAGAAGACAGCACCTTGTCCCAAGAAAGACCTGTCACTGTGAAAAATGACTTCAGTAAGGACAGAGCGTAAGGGAAGAAGTAAGACGATAAGAGTAAGAGTGATTAAGAGGGTATGGTATGAGGAAATAAAGAGAGAAAAAATGTGGAGAGACATGTAGTCTAGTTGATGGATCGTATCTACTGCTCTTCAAGCTGTATAACAACTTTGACTTTAACAGAACGGGAAGTGGATGCGATGATGACGCAGGCTCTATGCAAAACTAAAAAAGATGTGACACCAACAATTCTGATCCATCCAAATAACAAAGGGCATTCATTGTGAACGTCCAGGACAAAAACAAGTGAGGTTATTTGAAAAAAGCCTATCAGAACTTGGATATATGTTTGCCTAAGCCATGTCCCACGTCTCCATACACATGCCTTGTGTATGTGTTTGTTTGGGGCATGTGAGTGTAGTTACCTCAGAGCCAAGGGCAGAGGCTGTGAGCTCCGAGACGATGGAGGCCAGCAGACCACAGGTGTTGGAGACCAGGTGTGGAGAGAAGAGCTCCACCTCCTTCCTCAAACTCTTCCTCACTGGCAACACCACAATCACCAGCATCTTCTCAAGTACCTCTCGAAAACTTGTCATGCCCATCAGGTTCTCCTCCGTCTGCAGGTGCAAAAAGATATTCAAAGTTTTTCAAAAGCAACCGTACACCACTCAGTTCCATCAATAATACCACCATTTCTAAATAAAGATACTTGAAGTACATTTATGACATTGACCACTCACATGGCTTAGCTTCTCCATATGAGCGACTAGCAGGGGGAAGCGGTGAGCGAGTGCAGAGTCATTCTCTGTGCTGACTTGTTTGACGAGTGAACGCAGCAGCACTTCTCCGTCATACGCAATGGGCAGGATGGACGTCAGCTTGACGGAGGTGTTGCATAGCGCTGACATTACGGCTGCCAGCAGACGACTGCTGGATGTGCGGAAGTTTGCTTCGGCAATGTCCTGAAATAAAAGGAGAACAAAATTGAAATGCTTAACCTATCTTTTATTACTTTTCAGATATTCTTGTAACAACCAGTGAAATTCTTTCATGGATATATGATTTTAAGGTTTAGGAAAGCTGAAGTAGATATGAATATCATACCTGGTCGAGGCAGTTGAGCAGGTCACAGAGGCATGCCCACTGCAGAGCCGGGGTCGGGTAGAAGGAGTGGAAGCAGGCGGTGAAGGTGTTGTGACACTCCTGAAGCACAGCTTCCAGCAAGGTAAGAGGCTGAGACAAGTAGCCCTCGGGGTCATTGTCCAGCTTGGTCAGGCAGTTGTCCATGCCTTCTGACAGGATCTTCTTCAGAAGGCTGCGAGTCTTTCCCACGCACTCTGCCAGCTTGCTCGACTCCTCCACCACAGCCTTGGTGCTGGCTGAAAATCAAAAAACAGTCAAACCACAAATTCTTTCAAAAGATGCCCTCTATGATTTCATTCAAAGGGTTCTCTGTGAAATAAAAAAAAGGTGTTACTATTTTATCTACATGATATATAAACGAAAAATAGAATAGAATGTGACATTATCTAAGTATGGTGGTTGTCTTTCATTCAGAAAGATCTTCTTGACTATAGGAAAATGTACTATACATGCTTATTTTTAATTCAAATCACCACTGTGGTTGTTTTTTGCGAATTGATACAATACTTTAAGGTTCTCTATGTTCCTACCCGCAATAGGGAAGATCTCACAGATGTAGACCCTGAGCAGGCGAAGGCAGCATGTGCCAACGAAGCGCAGTCTCTCTAGGTCCAGAAGGGTGGCTGTGTACTGGAAGCCCTTCAGGCCTCGCAGCTCCTCCACACCCAAAACCAAGGTGGTCCAGCTCCAGTGAAGGACACTCAGCAGAGACTCAAAACATTCCTGCAAAGAGATGGAAGTAGATAGTCATACAAAATCACCTGTTCAGAGCCAGGGTGAAACAGATAGGAAGCAAGACACATGAAACCATGGAGATGGTACTCACTACGGACACTGTGCGAGCAAATGAGCGTTTCAGGATATGGACTGGTTCACTGGTCTGCTGTTTCCCTTTCGATGCATTGCCATCATTAGAAGGAAGCCTAATGATCAAATATAAATGAATATTTAGATAAATAATGAATTTACAAGTCTCTAAACAGAAGCTTTCATTTGGTAAGAAAGTGTGAGGATCTTTACTAGCCTGTAAAGTAGCTGAGGTATTTGACCCGCGTTAACATCGGTACCGTTGTTTGACTTCTTGGAGCTTTTGAACTGAAAGACAACGCTGTAGAGGGGGAAAAAATAACTATTAATGGCTTCGACCAAAATTCAAACATTATTAAAATGTGATCAAATGACAGTAGGTTTACCCATCGTCGGTGGTAATGGTAGCCTGTCCGTGCGAGCCACAGTCACTGCTGGGACCAGACACTCGGGCCCACGCCACATACCACCAGCCAAGCTGCAGCAGCACAGGCTCATCAAACATCATGGCATATTTCTCCCTAGGAGTAAAAACATAATTTATAGCAATAAAATATAAAGACTGTATCGTTCCATATTTTTCTCCTTATGTTAATACTTGTGAGAACAGAAGGGAAACATAAACAGTACCTGGCAGCACAGTCATAAGCCAGGACGTCTGTCTCAGCCAGCAGATCACCATCTGTCTCATGGTCACCCCCATCAGGTCCCAGCTCAAAAAGCTGCACAAGAAGAATGAGTCAATATATTTAAAATGCATGTGTATTATCCTCCAGTGGTAATTTATTCAAGTATTTTGCAGTTAAAGTTTTCTAGCTTTGTAAAAACTTAACCCTATTGAGGAAGCTCTGACAATCAACTGACAACCCAGTTGAGCTTGCTTTAATTTAGAAAAAAAATACATTCAAAAGACCGAGATGGAAACTGAACGACGGGCTTAAAAGCCAATGGACCTTTGTGCCACAGAACCACTCACCTTGATCTTGGCAGTGTACTCCCCTCGACCCCCAAACAGGCCAAGCCCACCCAGCAGGATGTCAGCATCAGCACAAAAGCGAATGGCCTCAACAGAGTGAGCTGAGTAACCCCAACCACCGCCGTGACCTATAACATCACACATGGGATCAATAGGATCAATTGAAAAGGAACAGAATGTTCAGGGTATGTTGTTTACCTACAATGACAATTTAAAGGCAGGTTTTTGACTTACAGTAATCAAATCAAAGCTTACTGTAACCAGAAGCATCTCCCAGTATGCTGTATCATGCATCGCTTGTAATGTATTCTGTGAGAAGCCACTTACTCTCAAAGCGGTTCACCACACTGTAGTCTTCCTTGGAGTAGACCTTCATCACTGCCTGGGTCTCTTCCTCTGCGCTGGCTACACCCATCTTTAGCTCCTGCATGGCTGCCAACGTATCAAGGCAACCTAAATGGACAACGGTGTATATTTATTAGCGTTAAATGTGGACGGTAATCAAAAGCTCATAACATACTGTAATTACTCTTGCAAGCAGAATGTATACCTGTATGTCTGGGTATGACCTAAGAGATATCAACTTTTCCCCCCAAACTGATTAAAAACTAGTTCTAGATGCCCAAATGAATGGCAAGTGCAGAGGATTACCAAGGATGTGCAGGGCTCCGTGAGAGCGTGTGGTAGTTGCATTTGATCCTGATGGCAAAGCCAGCTCTGGACTAAGGATGCTGCAGCGAGCCTGTAGATCTGTAGCAGAGGGCATCCTGGCATCAGCTATCACTGCGTTGTAGCACCACATCTCTTTTGAGGCTGGCAAGAATCTGGGAGGACACAGGTAAATCACACAGAGGGGGTTAAAAATCATTACATTACAGTATGTGGTACAGAACTATTCCCAGAAATGTATCCCTGGACTGACCTCCATATGACATCATACACAGGATCCAGACACAGGCCGAATCCCTGCAGGTCCTCCTGCTCAGAGTCATTGAAGGTCCGGCAGCTTCCATCCATTTTGTTGATAAGCAAGCATTTAAATGGAGCTGGCTCAGTCAAAGAGGAGGGCACGAGTCCAATGATGTGTTTGCTGGCAAAGATCTCTGAAGTAGCCAGGACATGGGAGTTGATAAGAGCCTCATCGATCCGCAGGAACGTCTGGTCTCCACTGGCGCCAATCCAGGTGGCCTTTCGTCCATATTTGGCACCGATGTTAGGCATGGGTGATGGCTTGGCATTCCAGTAGGGCATATCTAGGATAGGCCGGCCAAGCTGCCCTTTCTGGACAAGAAGAAGATACATATTCATTTTCTAATTTACATCTCAAGTGTAACCTTCAATTTGTATGAACAATGAAGTTTTGGGATTTTAAAGAATTGCTCTTTCATTGAGGAACATCATGTCTTACCGAGAAGCTTCCAAATGTGAAGACCTGTCCATCCATGAGGAGAACGGCTGTGTGGTTACTCCCTGCTGTCACCTGGACGCTCGGACCCGGAAGGGACTGCACCAGAGTTGGGGAACCCCTGGCGGATAGAAAAGTGCAGTTTAAATGTTTGTGGTTATAATGCGATTTCCAAAGTATGTGACAATTTGGTTGAATTTACTTTATTTGTAAAAGGGAATAAAACACAGCATTTTATTTTCTCAAATTGACAATTATATATATATAATGATTAATTGATTTAATTCCAATAGGAAACAAATAAAGTAAAAAAAATCAACTGGGCTGTACCTGGAGTTGACGTCTCCATGTCCGAGCTGCCCATGTTGGCCATAACCGAATGTGTAGACGTCTCCATTTTCCATCAACACCACTGCAAAGAAGCATTATCAATACTCTAATTACTCACGATTACTTTCCCCACTTTCTTTACATCATGGTCAAACCACTCATGTTAAATGTTTTTTCATGTTAAATTTCACTTGAAGTAAGGTGGACTGGAAGTACCTGACCTGAAGAAGCAGGAGAAAGTGAACATACCTGAGTGGTGGAAACCGCAGCTGACCTGTACAGCTCGTAGCTCGCTGTCAAACCTCACGGCCCCCGGGGGGTAGGTGGTGATTTTGCTGGCGTCTTTTTCTCCTCGCTCGCTGCTACCATCTACAAGGCAAACACTCAAGTCAGCACATTTGAACAGAGAGAGAGGTGTTTAGTAGCGACTTCAGACCGCTGAGGTTGATGTCTCTGCACAGTCCTGGAAAAGGGGAGCTGGAGGGAAAAGAGGACTCAAAAGAAAAAATAGGGAGAAAAGGGATGTGCATGCCAAAATAGGGAGTAGGGGACAACACCTCTTTAACAGAAAGGCTTTTGGCAACCAGACCCATTCAAAAAAAAATTGATATTTCGCAAATAATTTCTTATCTTTTAAACATTCATTGTATTTATTGAGGATGATGAAATCTGGTTTACCTAGACCCCTGTGTAAGAGGTCAAAAGTTGTGGTCCGGGAGTGGCAGAAGTTGGATAGAGACCCATGCATTACGTTAAACATGACTGTCAATAATTTATGGGACCAGGAACCAGCTCACTGTGGTGTGCCTCTGTAACTGAGGCCCGCCGGATCGGTTGTAATAATAACTTTCCAATTAATGTGGATTAAATACTGACTGGCTCGCAGCCCAAAGTTTCAAAGGAAAGGGGTTGAAAGTTGAGCTGAAGGACACAACTGACAATGTTGATGATTACACAGAAGTGCTTCAGGAACATCTGCATAGTAGGTGGGGGATTTAGAGCATCCATTCCTCTTCATAAGTGGAAAACCATGAATAAGGATGCTCAGGGGAGGTTCCACAAATCATCAAGCCTTACAGCTGAGCATCAACCACAACAGAAGAAAAGTTATTCAGCAAAGTAGGACAGCCTCAGTTTCCTAACTGACATAAAGGGGGAAACCACTGCTGCTCTGAAATAAAATACCCTTGTGGCGTTGATCTTTACTATTCAAAAGAGTGACATGAAAACAAGCCATTTATCACAAACAATGAGTTTCTATTTGATAGTCTTTCAAATTGTGCAGGGGGCAGTCATCAAGGGCACACTTTCATGAAAGCTAGTCACCAAATATCAGGCCCAACCAATGACATCCAACCAAAGTGTCAGAGTAACCTGCGTTAGTAGGAAAATAGGCTTTTGCGCAGAGATATGTACTCTTTGTGTTTCTTTGACCTGTAATATTTTACTAATTCATATTTTAACTGAAGCTCACATGCCTCTAAATACTGATAAGATTCTTTGGACTGTATGTCATTGTGTGTCCTCCATCCTGACCCCTTTAGAAAGGTAAGAAAAATACACCTACACAACCAAATCCACATTTTTTGCCACATTTTCCAAAGCACAAAGGAGGCCGAGACTCCGAGGCCAAAACATAACAAAACAAAAAAATGAATATGAATAAAAGGATGACCCTGTACTGTCCTTTCTGCTCAATATTTGAATAATTAATGCAGCTCCTATTCAAATCATATTGGTTGAAACTTTTTTCTCCAGAGAGTTTACACTTATTCTAACTTGTCTGGAGGTCAAGTGCATGAAAAGCTTAATATTAGATCCACAGATGTTTAGATGTTTGTGAGTGTGTGAGTTCTTAACATTTCCATGAGATGCTTCACATCTCAAAAAAATTTTTTAAATCTAACATCCCTGCTTACTTCCTACTGTGTCGTGTTTGTCGGCTTGTTATTTATCAAAGTTTTTCTCTCCCCAGTGCTTCTGTTTTGTTTGCTTGCATGCTGCAGCTGTAGTCACGAAGTGACAAATCAGCTGCTATGGGAGTGATGGCAAATCCAGTTAGACAAGGACGTTGGTTTATATTTAGGTCCGAACAACAGCAGTGGGCATAGCAGGCATCCTACTCTGAGGATTAGAGCTATTAAACCAGACATTTTTGTTGTAGAACAGCCCAAATATTAATTTTACATTGGTTATATAACACAACTTAAAAAAATCGATAATCAACCAGCCTTTTAAAAGAGTCTGGACTTTACCCTTGCCTAAAAGCCCAGTAATTTCTCCACTGTGAGTCACAGTGAGTCCTTCTTGCTAATAGGCTACATTTGTTTGTTACCATGAAACCTGGTGAAGACTAAAGAGTCCTGCGAGAGTGAGAGAGGAGGTGGGCGGGACAGCCAGATTGGGAGATGAGTCAAGTGGGTGTCTCTGCACCCGTTGAGTTAGTGAAGACCGTAGTACCTTTGTGCTTGTCCCGTTTATGCCTTAGTGCCTGAAGGGGTCTTATTCTGGCTAGGGCCTGCTCACGCTGGTTCATAAAAATGGGACCAGGAAAAACAAGGGGGCCTGGGGGAGAAAGAAACTTTCACATGCATGCACAATGCTCACAAATGGGAAAGAACACATGAAAAAATACTTCACCACAATTATTCACACACACTGAAAAATTATAAAAAAAAGACAAAAGCAAGGGGAAAGTCACCAAGGCACAACACCCAAGCTCACAGAGCCCCTGAAAGTTATCTGAAACTGCTTAGAAGGGTATAATGTTAGCTTCACCCTCTTCTCTAAGTCCCACTCCCCTGTGCCTATGTTGAATGGTCTACCCTAGAAAAATTGACCTTTTAAAGCCAATAAAAAACGCAAAGCCCTTCCCTTCACAATCATATTCCGTCTAGCCCTGCTCCATACCTCTGCCCTCCTCCAGCCTGTGCCGGCGGTTGATCCTCTGCCGTTTCTCCTCCTGGCGGATCTGAATGTGTTCCTCAATGTTCACTCCTGGGGGGGGGAGGGACAGGCACAGCTGAAAACACAAAAGGCCCCGGGTACAGGCAGCCCAGACAGGATGCAGGAGGACGAGGAGTAGGAGGAGGCGGAAAGATGGAGCAGAACAAAACAAGACACACATCAATGAAAGATGGAGAGAGGTGATGGCGAAGCAATGACTCTGCACAGCACAACAACAAAATGAAGGCCAGGCAATGGCAGGTGCGCAAAAATACTACATCCAAGCAAATGCAACAGACAGGGGGATATGTGCAGCATAAGCAGCAACCTGGCACAGCTCAGGACAGATAGCTCACACAAGACCCGTTCTTACAACAGTCAATTACGTTGATCAATTATATAGGATCAAAGATACCACAAACCACCAACAAATGTAATATCCACTAGAGCCTGGCTGAGGTGTTTTCTGGGGGCTGATGCTTTATTCCAATTATGGGGTGTAAAATATTTCCTATACTGAAATATATATCTTCTCTACAAGGAGCATATTTACCGACTGATAAATCGATCGGATCCAATGTTAACACCGTGAATGTATGCAATGGGTATATGTAGGACTGAGAGATTCCAATATGCTTATGACTTTCAGAATTTGTAGTTTTGAACTAAATGTAAGCAACAGAAGTGGTGATACAAATGAGATGTAAATGTTCCAGGAATGACAGAGAAATAGAGGGGGGGACATGAAGTCATTAGAAAGCTTTTCTACCTAGCAGCAGGTCCAGTGGAATCATCTCCTTCACAGCATCAAAGATGCCTCTCTGTCTTGCCTCCTGACCATCGAGCTCCCGGGCACAGGCCTTGCAGCAACCACATGCTGAGCAGCCAGACTCTCCAGACCCACAGCCACAGATACTGGTTGATGAAGAAAAAATGTTATCCTCAACTCAGATAAACCTTTATGATTCTACTATAACGTGTGTGTGTGTGTGTGTGTCCTCTTACCCTCCCGGTACTCTGTCTGGCCGACCACTGCTGACACAGCTGGCACCATAGCCAGTGCAGTCTCCACATACTGTGCAGACCATGCATTGGTCCAACTTCCACTTATGCATGCCTGGCTGGCACATCATACTCTTCTCTTCCTTCTCCTCCAGCTCATCTTCCAGGTCTTCATCCATGGCTGTGGCCATGCTCTCCACACCAAACGCTACACAGAGCATAAACACCAACATGTAAGGCAGGGGAATAAATGTACTACAGTGTCAATATACATATGTGTAAGATATAATATACTGTGTATTGTAATGTGTAATTGTTTTTTAACATTATCTCACCTTTCCCTGTCTGGCTCATAGATCCAGTGTCTCTGCCACATTGGCCCTTGTTGTTCACACCAAATGTCCACACTTCACCGATCTTGGTCAGGACACACGTATGGGCTTTTCCCATGGCAACCTGAGTTACAAAGTGACCTTTCAGGTCTGTCACCTGGCCTGTGGAGCGGAAAGAGTGGGTTTAGAATAGAGATATATTTATAGTCAAATAAATTGTTTATTCTTAAAACAATCTTTCCCAGAAAAACTCCCAGAATCGTAGCATTTTTAAATGTCCCAGTCAACTTACAGGTACTGTCACTGTAAATGGCATCTTTGCCAAACATGTAGAGCTCGCCATCCTTGGTGACAATACTGCTGCTGCCATTGTTACACCCTGTATACACTGCCGTCTTGGTCTCTAGTTTGATCATCTTCTTGGGCTTGTACGGCTTGGGCTGTCTGCGACTTTTAGCTGGGAAGGAAAATAACAAACATCAACTATAGACCTTCAGCTGAGATAATTTTTGAGCTGTGTTTACTGAAGGTTGAGCCAACTGTTTAATTTTTGTAGACAGTTTAAAGTTGTCTTACTGGACTCTCCATCCTCTCCCTTGCTGGCAGAGCCTGTGAAGAACACACTTCCGTCCTCGGCCACTAGCAGAGCATGAGAACCATCATGGCCAACTGAGAATTGAATTATCTTGGGAGACTTTGTAACAGGCAGTTCCACCCATTTTCCTGCTGACGGGCCACCCTGCTTTATACCCAGGCTCTGGTACTTTCCTGTATAGTAGACCTGTGAGAAGCGAAAAGACAGTCAAACACAGTGAAAGAGAGGAAACCGATCAGAAGAAAATAAAAAAATATTTATATTAGAGGCCATTATTGATGAGCAGAGAATGTATGACTCTGATGTGGCGTGACCAAGGTTGAGCAGACAACCCTGGGCAAATATAAGACAACATATATGTTTGAGTTAATAACTTTATCTGAAATGGTCAGAGCATCATTTGAACTAAGTTACATGTAATCATTAACCAATGTTTGTATAGTTTAGTTTAAATATAGTATGCTAGCATATGATGGACTTTCATTGACTGTTTGAAAGATTGCTTGTGTTTCTGCCCTAGCTTGTAAAAAACATGCTGCATTTTCTTACTTTCTCTAATGCTCTTATAACTGATAACATCTAATTGATACTTCGGTCTTTAATAATTAAGCACTGGAGCCTGTTTAATAACCAGGTTTTGTTAGCCATCTCTAATGAGGACCTGGTGTTTTTAATACACTGCAGACCCATTTATTTGGTTAACTCATTCAGAGGCAGCTTGTGATGACACGTGTATAATGGCTGCTGCTACTGTGGGTGAGATCATTTTTATTACTCAAATCTTCTGACACAAAACATGCATGCAGACAGATCGGGAGCTCTTTTGATGTTTGTAAGTGGTATCACATGCTTGGCACAATGTCCAGCCCAAGTGATGAGTGACCTTTGTGCCAAGACACAAGTCAGCTGCTCCTATTTTTACCCAACCAGTCGCTCTGGGTTAGGGTAATCGGTAGATAAAGTGCTCTATGAGATTAGGCCTCAACACAGACACAGAAATGTACAACAGGAGACGACACTGCGCCGCTATCTACAAAAGAAGCATGCTGCACCACACCTAAAGTACAGAGACAAACAACCACACCCACTACACACCCCAACAACATACATTTTTAGCATTCTCTTGTGTGTGAGACTGTTTGCATAAAAATGTGAAATATCTTCTTCAACAGGGCAATGCCTCCCAACAATGATTGGCCCTACTTTTCTTGATAACCAGGAGTATAAAGATCCCAATAGACAAAGTAACAGTTTAAGTAGTATAAGCTACTACAGAGCGAGGTGAAATTACTCCTATTTAAGCAGGGATGTCACTTTATATCTCTGTATGAGCGTTCAGTCTGTAGCATAATGAACATCTCACAAATCCAGCTACCTCAGTGAGTCCATATTATTTAAAGACAATTTCACTCAAGAAGCCATCAATTATTTTTGAAAACAAGAGGACATGTATTGTCCTCTTGTAATTATGCTTTGCTTGAAATCGGTCTTAGGAAAATATGTTGAATACAAATTTGGGTTCTTCGTAGGCAAAAGGAGCATATAATAAGTCAAATATAACTTTACTCATTACTTTATCACATTCATATACAAACCACTACGGTGAAAGGTGATTACAATATTACAATTGTATTCATTTTTTATTGCCCTTTTTTATGATTTTATTCTCGTCCCCCTCATTCTGACCTTCCTGCTACTGTAACAACTGAATTGCCAAGGTGTTTGGATCAATACAGTTTTATCTTATCTTATCTTAAACACAAATGAATATGAGAAGGGCTAAGATGAATTCCCTCACAAAAGTGACTAAAACCAATTATCTAAAGATGCTCTGAACAAAGAGTTAATTTGTATAATGAGCTTCGAGTGGCCAGTGTAGAAGGAAGGGACATAATTCATTCGTAGCTTTCCCCCAGGTTCATTCTCTAAATTTCCTGGCAAGTCATTAGCAAGACAGAAGTTGTTAAGAGCTCAGCAGTTGAACTAGTTCCAACTTTCATTAAGCAGTTAAGGCACACCACCACCACAGAAGAGTTTTAGTCTCACCTTTCCTGAGGCAGTTTTCATCAGAGCGAACTCCCTGCCTGCTGCGAGCAACGCTGCCTCTTCATCAAAGCCGGTGCCTGAGAGAACAACATACTATTAAGGGCCAAATACACAAGGAGACAAGGGTGCAGAGTACTTTTTTTTTCCTCTGGGTTCTGAGCAACTTCTGACAAATGTGCAACCTTGTAGACACACATACAGTATGAAGCAGCAGGTGTAAAGAGAACATATGGGAATCACTTCCCACAAGCTCCTACAGATTAGAGCACATTTAATATCACTTACTGATGATGTGCAGATCTTTCTCTAGGTCAAAGAGAGAGATGCCACAGGCGTGAAGACATTTCCTTGCCAGCTTCAGCTGCAGTTCCTGCTGCAGGGCCGGGTCTAAGCTCATAGTATAGATCCGCACCACGAAACCATCCTGCAGGAGACAGGGCCGAGAGGAGGTATAACCGTTAAGTGAGGACTCTACATTACATTACGTCACAGTTAGGCATTAAGAGTCCATCTGATTGATGACAAACATATCCCTGCTTCAGCTGACTGAATGCCACAATCAAAATTAATGAATGAACGGTTCAGAATTATTTGTTCATGTATTGCCTAAAGAAAGAAAATCAACACCACTTAAATCGAAGCAAAAAAAATTGAATATTAAGTGTACTGCCATGAGAGTGAATATAGCAAGAAAGCTAATAAGCAAATTTCTCAAAATCAAGTCATTTTCCATTATTTTGCTTATTAATCATTATTTGTGTAACTGGTGCATTTTGGTGCAGTGGGAAATCAGGCATGTTGTGCTGGATGCTGTTTGGATTAACACATGGATTACAACCTTAATGGTTTATGTCATGGATACATTTATCAGCAGGAGGTCACTCTGAGGATGTGTCGGTCATTTTGTTATTTAGGAGTTAAAACCTAGGCCATGTCAGTATTAAGAGTATATCCATATATCTTAAAACACCATGGAGGGTGTGACATCTATCCACAGCCCACACACTTAATGTAGGTCACATAACAAATGATACAGCTGCAGGAGATGCAGGTTAGACATACTACAGGGGATGTGGGTGAAAAGGGACATTTACAGGACAGGAACAGAGTTTAGAAAGGACGACAACAGGGATTTAATAGTAGGATGAGGGGTAGTACGTGGATGATCTAGTTTCCACTGTGTGGTAATGATGACAGGCTCATCTATAGTGCTGCTACTCCTGCTGAGCAGAGCACATGTGGCACTCAAATCATTAAGTAAGCGCCTCTATCCTTGCGTGATACCTTCCTCCTCATCATCCTCTTCCTCCTATGCGATACATCTGCTACTGCTGGCTGACCAGTAAAATACATACAGCTTCGGAGGACCCCACCCCCCTTGATTAAACAGGAAGCTGCTGTCCAGGAGGGAGGCTGGAGTGACAGCAAATGTGTCTATTTCTCATGTTCCCCCTCCCCCACCCACAATACAGGATGCTTATGCTGATGACTGTTTCTTGTGAGATAAAGCTCTCTGGAGAAGGGCCACATATGGTCCCACTGCCCTGCCCACATATGCATAACTTATATACACTCATACAGAGCTGCAAATTGTGTGGCACAGCTGGTCATCTTGAGGGTCCCTAAAGTGAGGCTGGGGCCTCTACATCTGAGGAGGTGACTGAACAATTTATTTTATTTAAATGAACAAAAGATTTGGAAAATGGAACATCTGCTCAAGATTAAAACATTGATTATACTGATGCATACAAATAAATGATAAGTTGGAAATGTTGTTATTAAAACCTCTTTTACACCTAAATTAGCAGGATAATGCAGGTTTTTTTGATGATGAAAGCAATTGACCCATTGCCAGTAGAAGAGTTTCTTTTCCCTTTCTCCGTCACGTCCAACACCACAAACGCACAGAAAACTGAGACACCTCTCACCTCTCTGTTTTGCCAAATTAACGCTTTCACTTGGGTGTCACATTTTCATTACTAGCACTCAGAGACATGTCCACAGCATTTGAGTGAATGCTGATTGTATCCATTCCCATTGCAGACATAGACCAGATGTAAGTGTTAGTGGGTTTTGTGAACAGTGGAAAAGGGGCTTTAGTTAGTAGGACAACAGCTGACAGTACTATGTGACCTTTGCTCTGTCAGACCATAACTTAGCAACTGTGATAAAGCAAGTCAGTGGTTTCTGTTATGCATCAAGAGGAACTCTGAAGTCCACCCCTAATGAAAGGGATTCAATTATAACACTTTTCAGTGTTGTTCTTTAAAAGAGCTTTAGCTGGAATATTTAACTTACATCTTTGCAGGCAGCGATCTGGTTGATGTATTCTCCATCTGTGAAGATGATGTTCTGTCCGTCTGAGTGTTGCCCTGAGAGCACCACAAAAAGTATTTCAATATTTTGTTAGTTTATATTTTGATGATCAACCCCAATGAGGTGGGTTTTTTTGTGTCTTCACAGCACCTGGCATGGTGACAGTCCCCTCATTCTCCAAGGTCTCTGGGTTGATCTTGAGGGCCGACATACTGTTGTTACTTGTATCCTGATACAACAAGTATCCCTGATAAGATAACACAGACATTATTACTAATCTGCAATCAGAAAGGACAATTCACTCTTGAGAATGTAATATCAGAAGTTTTCTACTGAAGTGTATGTGGGAAGCATCTTAATGACAGCTCCACTACCTACCTGAGCAAAGCCAAGCCATGATCTCTTCTCCTTCCGATTCCTGATTCGGGATGTGGAGTTGTACACGTGGCCCTGTAAGGCATCATTAACACATGAGCAGATGATCACAAACACTGAAAAACCTTTAAGAAAAATCTGTGTCATAACCCTCTTCAAAGCCAGAGAGTTGTTTTAGGTAGAATTATGGCTCTTTGCTGTCATTGTTCTCCAATATTAACATACAGCTAAATGGCTACAATAAATAATAAACTCCTATTAATATTATAAAATGCAGAGACAGTTCATCTTAATCTGTAATGGGTGTATAATGTACATACTCTTAGCTACTGATTGCTCTTTGTTGCACACATCAGACAATTGTGTAAATCAAGAGGAGAGTATATTTTCAACCCATACAGAAACATCCTATTTATCTGGAAAAATCTTAACACCAAACGTATATGTAAATATAGTTTAACTAAATATTGCGAACATGCAGCTGCACGTGCTACATACCCTGACAGTGCCACTGTATCCAGAGCCCACTTTGTACAGTCCATCTTTGCAGAGCAAGTACAGAAAGGAGCCGTCGGTCTGCAGAAGACAACGCTCATCCTCGTCGATGGACACCTCCTTCAGCACCCACTTGTTCATCAGGGCCGCGCGTTTGATGCCGTTCCCAAACCAGTCTTGAATTTGGATCTTTCCCACCAGGACAGCCTGTACGCTTCTCTGTAGCGCGTTCAGTATGGTGGGCACCTGGTAAGATTCAGGAAGAAAGAGAGGGTGGTGATTATCAATTATTGTGGGGGGCTTATTTGATAAGCATTGCCTGCACAAGGTAGAAACAGACAAAGGGAAGTTTCTCTGTTGCTGATTGAATGAAAAAGAAAAAGAAAATAGCTGGAACTATAGTAAGTGCGGATTTGCATTTTCTCACTATTCACACACACATGCATATAAACACAAAACACACGTAAGCCCCCGCTTCCCTTAAGCCTGCCTGCCATTGTGATGAATCACAGTCCATTCACTATCTGAAAAGTGATGAAATAGGATGAAAAAACAAACAAACACAGGTCTATGTCTGAGGGGGAGAACATGTGTGAATAAAACCTCCTCTGCAACCCTAGTCAAGTATTTGACTTGCAGGTAAAGGGGAAACATTTTCATTGACAAACAGAACTAAGAGAAGTAGTTATTGTCTGAAGTTTCTCCCAACATTTTACAACAGCAGCTTTGATATAAGGCAGAAGCAAAGAGGAATAAACAAATTAGAGAGAGAAGACAAACTAGAGATCCAGGCAAACAGAAGATCAGCTAATTAGAATCAGAGAGGCTTGACATTTTCCTAAACTTAATTTGTGCTGTCCAGACACTGCTCTGAGTCTCTCAATGCACAGAGGAAAAGCTTGGAGGAGCCAGAGGTTACTACATCCACCCAAAAGCTTCTTTGGTGGTCTGATGCACTGCTACTAATCTGGCAGAAATACATGGATAGATAATAAAAAGGTTGAGATCTCTTGGTTGAGGTGGTTTAGAAAACATATCAGGTCAAATTCAACCAATATGAAAAAATAATGTATTTTTGCAGGCAACAGGACCACCTGGAATTCCCTTGTTTGTTTAGTCTGAAACAGTCCGAACAGGTGATCAGTACAAAGATTAGATGATGGCATTTGATTACGAAAAGTTATATGTGCCAGTAAAGCCTCACATAAAAAAATACACTGACTGGCTATTGTGTCTTATTACTCTGCCAAGGAGGTTTTGTTTTCATTATCTGTCAGCATGGTTACTCAAGAACTACTTGTGGGTTAGCCTTAGTAGAGGTTTGTGCTCTCCTAGCACCCCCAGTTTAATTTGAGTTTTTCATATGAATTCCAGAGTTGAATAAAGAGCGAATAAAATAGTGCAGTCTAATTTACTTGATGTAAACTGGTGAATTACCTGTATCGTCTGACAGGCATGGCTGCCGTTGTTGGTGAGGATGGCAGACACAGCCTGCAAGATTTTACCAGTGTCTCCCCAGGCCACCACCAGGCTGAAGAGGCAGGCGCAGGACAGGGCAGTGATGGCCTGTCCTGTCGGGTCATTGGGCCCTGTGCTCCGGACTGTGGTTTCCAACAAAAGCTGAAAAAGAGACTCTGAGAAAGCATACAAGGGGAGGAGAGCTTAGAGATATGTGCAGAGAAAAACAAAAACATGTACTTGATTCAGGCTGAACTAACAATTGTGAAAACATTTAAATGTGGTCCAATTAACCATTGCAAAGAACTAGGGCCAAACGATTCTAAGCTTTGTAATCAAAATTGTTTCAGTGTGATTGAATTGTACATATGCACCTAATTAAACTTTTGTTTATACATTTTCAGCCTTACCTAGCACATCAGGAGGCTCAGTCTGAAAGCCCTCCGGCTGTTGTCCCTGTAGCATGTCCAACAAAGCTTGCAGGCTGCGCAGGCACAGTGAGGGGTGAGAGAACCGGGTCTCTTTTATCAGTTCAAATACCCCACACAGGCCAATGCCAATGATCTGCAGAAACAAACACAGACAAAAAGCAGATTGCTATGAGCTAATGAACCCCATGCTAACATTCCCCAGCCAATATTGACTAGACTAGCTGTGATACTACTTTATGGAGTATATGAAGACTAAACATGCTGACATTGTGCAGAGAAGTAGATGTATGGCAGGACTGTAATGAAGCAGAACTGATTAACAGGAGCTGGGAGTGAATGTTTCTTTGAAAAGCCTGATCTCATCGTGCTACACTAAAGCGTCCTCCATTTATCAAGGGGCTGGTAGTGCAGTTACTAACACTGACTTCAGCATTCACCATTAACATTGTTTACAATGAGAGACCCACTAGAGTGTGTGGAGAGGGGAGGAAGTCAAAGCAGTTTGGCCTAGAAAAGGATGCCGTTCCCTCCCTCTCTCTCTCTCTCTCTCAGTATGCCTTGTTATTGAATCAAATAATGATCCAATGTTCTCTCCAGTCTCTGTAAACTTGTTGTGTAACAGTGAAAAGCTTAGCATGAGCATGTAACTAATCACAAAACAAAACACAGTAAATAAAAGTAGAAAATCTGTGCCAAACGTAAAAGAAATATCACGATAAGTAAAACACATTTAAATAATCTTGTTGTGTCAAACAACACACATAAGATCCTAAACACATTGGTAGATATGTAATTAAGCAGGAATTAGAATTAAATCCCCTTAAATATAGTGTAATCAGCAGGTGTTTTAATTTGACTTTCAATTAGGAGGATAACACTGAACAGACTTCCTTGTTCACTATGATGACCTGACTCCTTCTCAGCATTTACCTGATAACAGGTCACACGAACAACACCTTCTTTCACAAGGAGACACCCGTAGCTAGTGTGGTCTGGCCTTTCTGGGTTTCTGCCTCTTTATGCCACGCTCAGCACATACTGTGCTCCAATTGGCTGTGGTTGTCACCCATTCATCGGTATTTAGACTGCTAAAAATCTAGACAGCGCTGTATCTTAGAGCCTCCAGAATCATGTCTTTGATGACCTCATACATAGCGATTGGCCTCTGTTGATCGAGCAGCAATTTGTCTCTGATATGGGACTTTTTTCGGCGAGAAACAAAATCTGTCTTAAATTGATGTAATGTGAATAAGGCATTAGACGGCAAGCTAATCACATCTTTAATTTGTTAATACAAGGTAGGAGCCATTTACAAAGTCAGCAAACAATCTTAAAGGAATAGTTCACCCAAAAATTATAATTCACTCACTTTTACGCTTAAACCTTGTTTCGCGTCAAATATGAATGTCGGGGCTTGCGGACACTTGGATGACACCACCGATCATAAAAGTCCAGAAGTTGCTAAGCTAGCGGACGTTAGCATTTCTCGACAGTCACTTAATGCACCTTGTGGGATGATATCGGAGGATATTTAGGCCTAAAGCACAATGTAAATTATGCTGTTTCAAGTTGAATATTAATGTTGGAGTTTACAGACACTTGGATGACGCCACACGAGCAGTTTTTCTATTGTTTGTTTACGTCTGAAGAAAAGTCCCTAATATCTTTAGTTGTATTGGATTCAGCTGCTACTCTATTTACCCCTGAAACTCCAGAAGTGTTTTGTGTACTCAAATACTTCGGCATAGGCTTGAGTAGATAATGAGTGAAGTATCATTTTTGGGTGAACTATTCCCTAACTTTACTACTATTATTTTAGCTTTACAAAATCAATTGACACTTTGCTTTTCAGATGCTTTGGTGTTGTAATGTTTCTGTTCATTGTGGCTTGATAGTTTTCTCTATTTTAAGTTATCAAAGAAGAAATCAATAGAGGTTTACTGATCTTTAATACATATTAATAAGGATACCTAAGGTATGTGTCAAACTGCAAATTTAAATCTGGCAGGTACTTTCAGACAATTAAAGGATGGTTCACAATAAAAAATAAAGAGATCCACTGTAAAAAAAAATAAACCAGCAGGTGCTGAGCAAAGGACAGAGTTGGAGGAAATAGTGCAGAACTAGCTGTATTCCTCACAGAATAGGAGTTTCAGACCTCAGGTAAAGCGTAAATTATCACATCATTAAAAGTGATGAGCCCTACATACAAACCCCAGGGGATAAAGGATTGGTGCAACTGTCAGATAGAGAGCACAGGCTGTTTCACACCTTGAAACCAAGCGCTGCTACCACCATGTAAGCAGCCAATACTACCCTGTGCTCATACCTTTGGCAGCTTGATGATTGGCTCGCGGTACTCCTCTTCCTCCTCGCTGTCTGAGTCGCCACTCTGTGCCGAGCTCCTGGAGGCCAGCGCGAGGGAGGCCTCTCTCTGCTGCCAGTCCAGCACACAGTGCCGCACATTGCAGTAGACATTGAATGCAGATGGGTTGCTGTGCAGCTTGATGTCCGGCACACAGAGGGCTCCATCTATACTCTCGGCCTGTGGGAAAAAACAGGAAGTGGAGGTAGACGGCAAGGTCAACAAAACCTTTTCTTGTTAACCACAAGTACTGATAATCAATACAGAAAACCCCGGATGTCAATTCTTTATGAGCAGGACTATTTATGAAGAGGATGAAAGCCTGAGGTAGATCCTTGACAAGTCACCTCTTTGGATTTTTGTATTGTTTTGTTGAAACTTAATTTGTAATATTGCCTTCAAGAAACAATCATAAAATATATAAAATAAAACATTAAAAAGACAAGTGACAGATAATTTTTGGAGAAAATAGATATAGATATCACCAAGGTGTGAGCAATTTTTGGCAAAATAATTGGAGCTTTCAGTGACAGAAGCAGCTATTTTTGGTCTTGACCAAAACTGTCAAATTTTTTTCCCATAATACACAACGTCAAACAGACTGTCTTGAATTTTCACGAGTCATGCTGTTACTTAAGAAGCAATGATAACAACGATCATGATACTCCTGACCAAAGCAGACGCCAACTGACCACAATAGGTGGAGCAATTTCTCATCTGGCTTTGCGAGGCCCAAGGGCCCCAGATATAAACATAAAGGACTCTCGATAGACATTAGATGTTTGCCAGTTGACCTGAAGCAAAATAACTGTTTAAACATTTCTCGATCAGCTCAACACAGCTGACACCGATACAATATGACTTACACAACAGTTTAAATTACTATTACCCATCAACGCCAAGGATAACCAAATGTGGGTCATCCTTACACTATATTTATTATGTTATGTTATACATTTGTTTTTTTGAAATGATCAAGAGTTGATTAGGAAGAGTTGATTAAAGTCAGTACTTTGAACTGTGAGATATTTGTGATATTGAGTCAAACTTAATTAGGTATTAATGAGCTGGAAAAGTCATCGGGGAAAATGTACATTAAAACCGTAACAGAAAAGCTCAAACGCTTACATACAAACAATCATTATGATTACAGGAAGTACACTCCACAGAGAAACTTGATGAACTAACTAATTGATAAGCTTTTCCCTATCAGGCCACATAAGGCCTTTTTTAACTACAGTCCTGGGGCAACCTCTAGAGAACCGTATTGATCGATTGTGCCTCCCTTTCAGTGCTGCGCTTTTGGCATCACAATCATCAGAGAGTGATGTCATCTATTTGGGGGAGAGGGGTTATTCATTCTCAACTCAAACCACCAGGGAGGATATTAGCTTCCCTCTCATCTAACAGTGCAGTCTACCGTTCTCTTGCTTGCTGCTAATGTAGCATTTGTAACAAAGTGATTGTACAGGATTCACAGAGGAGCGGATTGCTTCAAAAGAGCACTTAAATCTGAAATGTAGAAATGCTTTATAAACCCAAAGCAGCATGCAAGAGAGCACAGACCAAAGTACTACGATAGGAAGCTCAGTCATTGTTAGCCGACTAATACCAGGGGGGCCCTACTAAGATCCTATGTGCTTGTTCTTTTCAAGATTTTGGTTGTATCAATTTTTTGAAAGCATTTAAAGCTCAAATCCGTAGTCGATGTGTTAAAATAAATAATCATTGAGCTGCTGTGGAATGACCTCAGGAGATCATTTCAAAGCAGACATCCTGAGAATATGGATGAGCTGAAGAGGTTCTGTGAGAAGAAACGGTACAACATTTCTATTAGTGGAGGGCGCTTGCTTGAGGTTTTTGCTGCCAAAAGAGGTTTTGACCAGTAAGTAAATCCAAGGCTTCACTTGGTTTTTTCCACCAGCACTGAATGTTTAAGGAATGTATTCAGTAAAGAAACAGAACATTATAACCAATGGTGCTTTATTAACTTCAGACTAATGTGTTTGTCAATACTTCTTACTTAGATCATCAGATTGCATTTTATGAACCAGTTAATTCAGAAAAGTACATAATTGCACAGAGTTCACTTTCTCTTCTTACTACTGCTCATCTGATAGTTTCTTTTGTGTTTCTGCCTGTGCTAAAATGATTATTTAATGGCCATCTAAAAGCTTTGGAAAAGGACTGGCATGAAACCCCTGACCGCACTTAAGACATCTTCAGCAGCTCGCTACTCTCCATATGTTCAAGTCAAGTTTGTCATCATTTCCTCTGAAAGATAAAGAGGAGATGTAGGTTAATTTCTCAAAGACAAGAAGCTATGTTCCCCAAGTGTTATGTTAAAGCTGTATATGCCCACAATGATATGTAAAGAATTTTCCATATACTACAACAAAAAAAAATCAACAGTTAGAGTGTATGTATTCATATTAACATACAGTTGTATACCATTTAATCAGATTTAACTTGTCGTATTCATGTGTTTCTCCATCTAGTATAGGATGTCCTAAATGTGCTTAGCTTAGATTCTTGCCATGGTAATCAAGGTCCAAATCAGTATTCAAATGCTGCGTTATTTTTTTATCATTATTTATGCATTACCAAAAAAATACCAATAGCCCATAAAAGAAGATATAATAAATCAATAATACTGTTTATCCATTAATCTTTTTTAGTTATTGCAGATGAGGACACTTTGAATTTTAATATTTGTGTGCGCACATCTCTCTTTTGACGTTATAATGATGAAATCCGATTTTGTTCCTTATCTCTTTCTGGTATCCCCTTCCTTATGACTTAGTAATAGCGGTTTGTTTCAAATCATTTTGAAAGAGAAACAGCCAATCAAGTCTAACAGTCGTCGGGCAAACCAGTGGTCATCCGACGAGTTCTTCCATTAGATGTATAATTTTGTAGAATGACATCACTATGATAATTATAGTTTAAAAAGGGAATTCAATCATGTCCCTGTACACTAGACGTTACATCATCACCTTCATTGGGATGATAAGTGTTTATGGTCTGTCTTTTGTTCTGGCTCCACTTTCAGATGTGTGGAGACACAGAGGCAGACAAAAAAGGTAGAGAGGAGGCACTTTGAAATCACACTCTTGTCTGACTGTGTCGGAGTGAGAGGCATGACAGAGCAAGAGTGAGGACAAGACATACACATACAGCATGACTGCCTGTGTAACTACCCATGTTTTATGCCTGGTTGCCTGCCTTGTCTCGGGCTCTATTCTCTGCCCCTAAAAAATAATATCTGATAATGTTCAACTCACTGAGCAGGTCAATCTGATGAGAAAATAACTGACTAGCTCACTCTACACTGAATCACTGTCCTTTTCTGTTACTATCTAATATCACATCTCTCTAGCGTCTGTCTGCAAGCTGATGGGAAGAATATATATAATAAGGTTAAATGCAAGCAGTGACTAACAACATTACAGAGCAACCATAGAGCAGGCTGCTCTCTCACTCTGAGGAAAACAACAACGGGATGAGTCGATGTAATCTTAGTGGATTATGTTGACATAAATTGGGGAACGACGATTCAACCTATGTATTCCATGCCAAGTATACAGCAGAGGCAAAAAAATACAACCACATCCTCTGACACAGACTACGGCTCCCGCTTCGGATGGGGGAGATGGAGGCCGGTAGCTGTTGCCGTGGAAACGTGGAACACAGTAGGTCGCTCGGCAACAGGACATCGTGCACAAGCCAGAGCCACTCCCATTTGTCTCTTTTTGTGTCTGTCCAAATCTCTGGCTTCATGTGTGTATGAGCTTTCTGGCACCTGACCATCGCCACCAAAAAAAGAAAATGACTCTGCCAAACACCTTTGAGACTTATGATAATTTACCTTATTTAATCCTATTCCAATCAGTTCAATTCATTATATAGTCAGGAACAACAAATGTATACCTGCAGCTTTAAAAGTTGCGAATAAAAACAAACAATCATGTTATCATTTTCAAAAAGCTAAATACTACAATCGCCATTTGTCAAAGATTATTCTATGATAAGGTTTAAGTACTGAGGATGTTGAATAATGTACCATCGTGAATCAACATTGTAATCGTTACCTCCACGATTTTTAAGGGCTTTGTACAGTGTAGCCTTGGCCCTTGGCCTTAAAAGCCATCAAAATACATCAATTATTAATACCTGAATGTAAATATAGTAATTGTATACCATTACACAGAAGCACAAATGTATAATTGTGTCACATATTTGACGGTAAAACATGTCTTACCTTTGTTCTTGATTTCACTTTTGACTTGACTTTCTGTCGTCTCTTCAGTTTCTTCTTACTCAAAGCCTTTTTTCCCCTGAAAGTAAAAAGTGATCACTGAGTCTTTCAATTTATAATGTGTGTTTAAAGTAACAATTAAAACAATTACATTTTATAACGATGAAAAGCTTGTGATGAGGTAATGGTCGCCACATTTTTCTAGAAGCTGCACATGATAACGAGAAAAAAAAGTTATTTCATTTTTTGGGATTATCTTTCACTTAGATAAGTTCCATCGTTTTTCATCACATTAAACATGGCAATTTTATAAATGTTAATACAGTTTAATAATGTTGTCCACTGTTCAGACTGGAAATATCAACAAATCCATCAGGGAATATAAACCTGGCATTCATTTATTTGAAAAGGCTTCACAATTAATTCCCTCAAGATTATATTTATCTGACATGGGCTGAAACTTTTATCTTCATATCTATAAAATGTGAAAATGAAAGTTTTCTAGATCCCATCAATCAAAGAAAGATTGCTATGAAATAAAATGGATGTTGATTAAGAATGCAGCTGGTTATGGAAAACAGTAAATCACTTTATTATGATGGAAGGATATTAAATTAAATGTAATATCCAAATGGAAGGTGCTGCAATTTTATAATACAGGAAAATTATGTCAACGTATCATAATGAACCAAGCATTGCGTTGCTAGATAGTTGCCACAGTCAAGTCTGCAGACCATTGATAAAAGCACTCATCAATTTAATAACGCTTATGACAGACCCCAGGATATCGCCCCAGGACAATTTACATATTTTGATGATTTCTGGCAGACATCGCAGCTTGCAAACCCATTCTGTAGTAGAAGCCTCTTTATTCTTTATTTAGGATTTTTCGCCCACTCAGTCTTCTTGCAGATCAATTTAAGGGCTGAGATATTTTTAGGACGTCTTGCACACACATAGCCTGTTTAAATATCTATCTGAGAGGGTCATCCCTATACTTTCAGCTTGTGAACCTTGGTGTAGCTCATGGTGGATTATGAGGTGTGCTGTGAATCACTGCCTTGTTGAAGTTTCGGTTTCATTTTTGACAAATTGCTGCATTACATTTGCCTCACAAATGAACGGATAGTTGGTGGCATCCTTTCCTCCCTCCATCTGTGCAGATGTTTCCTGTGCCGGTAGCTGCCACATAAACCCCAAAAATGAAGATTTCCACCCACACACTTTACCAAGTGCCCAAACTTTGTTTCCCACGTGTCCCAATTACAGTTTGTGTTTCTCTTTCTCTTTCTCAAGATCATTAATAATAATAAGAGTGCATTTTGCCACAAGGATTGTGTCGACTGGTCAGCTACAATCAAAAATCGATAGAACATGCCAAAAGCAGAAATGAAGGTGATGGGCATAAAGGACTATCCATCCCTTCAGATCATCTACAACAATTCTGTGGCCAGACGCACACACAGGATCCTTAATGACCAGTCACGCACTCTGTCTGATTTGGCCTGGTTACCTTCAGGTAGACTTCCCAGAGCCTTTAAGTGTAGACACAATATCCATCACATCATGTATCTCAGTAGCCTTTGCACTGTGTCTGGCACATTTTACACTCTGGTTTTCAGATTTTAATACCAGTGTTGTTTCTCATCTTTTATGCGCTATATCCTTTTAGTGTGCTATCTTTTGTATTGTATTTAGGGCAGGTGCTATATTCAACTCTCTTTTACTCTGCATTGTTTTCCTGGATCTTACACGATATGTCCTTGTTTACTGTTTCTCTGATGTGTGTTGCCCAATGTACTGTTCTGCAGCTTTCTCCATGGGGACAATTAAGTACATTTGATAGGATTGGATTGGTCTCCGTGCCCAAACTTGTTCTTTTAGCATGTGGATGTGAGTGTGCTTGCCCACGCTTTGAAGCAGGCATTGTAAATGGCTGGCTGAGGCAAAACAGATCTGTTTGTGAGGGAGGAGGATGCTGCACCGACCCAGCTACTCAGGACTACAACCTGACTGACAATGACGTAACTGCATTTACCGCTCGTGTCGTAAAAACACAAATGAGTTCATCCTCCTCCAGAAACATGGCTATAACATGTTAAGAGCAGTTTGTTGTATGAGCTCTGCTTTAAAACACATTGTTTTACAACCCAAGTAAAACGTTAGCATAACCTGGGGCAGGGCTGATGCAAACGGCTAGCTATCGAAACCTTACCGGGTAGTGGGCCTGAATATACACCGCTAAAAATTATGTTAAAGTCCAAGTAAGGTGGTGAACAATGTGATGACATTGTTAGCAATGTGAGTTTGCAATGGCTATCAAGCTAATTTACGTATTGCACTAGCCATACGTTTGTTTACGTTTAGCTAGGTAGCAGCTATTTACCCAAAACAAATTGTCAACCTGCTGTCATGACAGTTAGCCAGCTAGCTTGTTCCGGCTAGATGGCGATATATGAATGAATGCACATATTTCTTTGCAGTTTATTACAGTGTGTCGGTCTACGTTAGGCAGAAACACGGTGTGCGGACAGCGAGCAGCCGTGGTGTAAATCCCCGGCGCAGGGGTTAACTAAAGCAATGTTAGCTTAGATGACACGGATAAGCTAGGGAAGTCAAAGCCCAAATGCTACCTAGCAATGCCGAGCCTCGTAGAACGGTTCGTCCAAACCGTGGAGCCCCTGATGTGTAGTCAGCATTTCAAACAATGTCTGCAGTGACACGTGTTAATCTAACTCACGAGCCATGCATATGTTTTGTTTGAGTGTTGCTGGTGCTCCGACGTGCCGCCTAGCAAGGGTTAATGTTAGCCTACGGTCGTTAGCTCGGTTAGCAGCAGAAATGACAGACCAGCTCCGGCAGACATCTCTGCCTTTTCCCACGTAAATCACTCACCTTCCTTGATTCAACCCCTGCTCTTTATCGTTGATAGCAGTGGTGTATATCCGCCTGTATCTTTCGGCCAGGGCTCGTCCCGAGAGGAGAAGCTGGTACCGAGTCCGACAGTCCGACTGGGCTCCGGACGTCGGGCAGGAACCCATGCCCGTACCGATGGTTGAAAGCTCGGCTCCTGCTCCAGAAGTGACCCGGACACCCAGCCCCATGGACGGGGATGCGGAGGGCAGGATCCCACCGCCGGCGGCCGCTGCCGCAGCAGCACACATCATCGTCTTGGAGAACAATGCATATATCACTCAAAACACGACACGACCAGGTGACATCTAGCCATCAGAAGCGGGTCCGCTCGATCGTTAAATCCGCCACATGTTACGCTCCGAGTTGCGGGGAAAAAACCACAATTAGCATCCACGGTTATTAGCGCAAATTGAAGCCAATCCGGTGGCGCAACTACGGTCTTCCGATCCAGCCTCAGCGTCAACACGGTGCCCGTCGCCCGAAGAATGAGTCTCATCGAGCCATCCCAAAATATCTGCTGGGATAAACAGAACCGCTATTTTCCAGAGGCGAAAAAATCCTCCCTATGGTTGTTTGGGTCTCAGTCGCTGCTTGATTATTTCTTGACCCCGGAGAGGCAGCACCCTCAGCTGGGCTGCCATCTTAGCTCCATCATCCCTCCCCTCCCTGGCGGAGTCTTGCGTCGCTAGCATGCCGGGATATTTTCATACGAGCAAAACCGAGCTATCATCGATTTCTATCCGAACAATGACCTCCCCTGTCCGCGGCTAGTTTCATTATGATCATGTTTCTTGTGTGACATCCGTGGAAGTGGAAGACAGCACTGCAGAAACGTGATAGAAACCTATGCTGCTGTTTTCTATGTTGCATGACACTTTTGATTGTGCACAATTAATGTGCAGAGGGTTCATCCACAGCCCCTCCCAGTTTGGTCTAAAATTGGCACAGTGTGATGGTTAAAAGCGATGAAACGCAGTCACACTTCAATCAATTAATAGCAGCTTCCTGAAATCATAATAATAATGAAAATAATAATTACAATGCCCAGTGTTTTCATTGTGCTTCATCCTCCAGTGAGAGAAACTGAGAGGTGTTGCCCTTTGAACTCATTAGTTTTGCACAAGCGCTGCAGCCTCCTTCACATTCAAATCATAGTGAGTGTTATAGTGGTCTTCACTCTGCAGACCTCAGTCGAGGCCCACACATGCACCACTGTGCTTTTTAAAAAGTAAGAGAAGATAAGGTAGACAAGATTATATTTTACTAGTCCCACAATGGGGACATTTGCCAAATTACAGCAGCAAAGGGGACAGTCAAAATAATGACACCAATGTAGGTAATAAACAAGTAAACACGCACAAGCCTATAAGCAAAAGGAACCATTAAATAGAAAATATTTTTTACAATGTCAACAAAATATGTAGAATACTGAGGATATGGTTCAGGTACCAGGAGACACTGTGAGTTTGGTGACATCAGTCAAAATGTCATCCAAGACCAAAATACCCCGCAAAGCGACACAGGAAACAGGCACAGATTCCACAGAAATACATGTAACATCACACACAGATGCTCTACTCGATTGAGAACATGTATGAATCGTGGATTTTTCAAATGCTTTAATCAACTGGATCTACCTATATTAAAATTAAAATCTAATATAATCTCTTTAAAAAGGTGGTTTATGTGGATGTATCTGTGGAAGCATATATATTGAGAGAGAGAGAGAGAGAGAGAGAGAGAGAGAGAGAGAGAGAGAGAGAGAGAGAGAGAGAGAGAGAGAGAGAGAGAGTGAGAGCGAGAGATTTACACAGGCCCTAGTGGTGCTTTATTGGCTGCAAGGCTTTGCAATAGTCCAATGACGAGAGAGGGGTCGGTCCACAATCTCTCCTCATAGCAACCCAGGAAGCATTCCCAGATTATCATGCGCAGTATCAGAGCACGAGCATCTATCAGTGATGACAACTGAGTCTCCAACAGCAGAACTTATGAGCATAAAAACCAAGGGGGTCGCGCCATTAGATGTTCAGTGTGAAACATGAGAGGTGAAGAGGAGTTTTGGTTGCGTGTGCAGTAATAATCTGTTGTAAAAGCATCATAAATATGCTGGATAACAAACTGCTGACATTCATCACCCCTCCCTCTGTGGCCTTTTAGATAGAAGGTTATAAAACGAGGGGGATTTCACGTTGAGCTGGTGGAGATGCAGCTCTCAGCGTTCAGAGGCGGCTCACTGTTAACCCCTGGTTGTCACAGCTCTGTCCAGTCGCAGGAGGGAGGAGGGAGGGAGGATTGTCGGTGTATGTGGGCCAAAATGATGTCATCATGGGTCAGGACACAAACATGAGCTGAAGTGGTGGAGATGAAATCAAGTTGACATGAACACATCTAGGAATGAGGGCTGGGAATAAATCTATTTAGGTTTGATTTATCAATACAATCAGTTGTCCTGATATAACAGCTCCCTTCCATTCACCATAATAGATAATTATCGGTACTGTTATTTCCACCTTTATGGATCTGGCACCACCCGGTTTCAGTGATCTCCACTCGTGTTCATAAAGCTGTATTGTACAAAGCAGCAGATTATTATTGACTGATGAATGAATGAATGACAGTAAAGCCAATAAGTCTCATTGAGGTAGTTTGTGGCTAACTTTTCCCCTTTAATTGTATGAACATGCTTTATTCAGCTGATGACACACACACATTCATTCCTCTTGCTCAGTTAAAGGCAAGTGATTGATCATGTGGCGTGTCCCCCTCGTAGTTCTGTCACTGCGACAAGTCTGCATTCCTTCCCTGTTGTCATTGTGACTAGGAGGGGCACACTTATCAGTCCTGTGTATTGTCACACCCTGGCATGCTATGCACCTTTCATACCTTTGATCGCACAAAGCAAGGCACTCCCAGACAACATGACATACAGGTTTGGGCCCGGTTGTCGTTTGAGATTTACAACCACTGCTGATTATTTAGACCTGTGCGTTGGAAAAATAGCTTCTTATATCCCATAACTCTCAAGGTCTTGTCAATATTATTATTTGTGGTATTACATGTCATTCAGCTGAAGATTCATTCAAAGTCGAGGATATTATGACTCCTTGGACTTCAACCAAACCTTTAACCTGAGCGTGAAAATCAAGCTGAAAGCGTCTTATCTCGCGTTACTTTTATTAGCGGGTGTGTGTAAAAGGCCACTGTAAACCAGGTAGTGTGTTTAAAAAGTCAGAAGGATATTAATACACAGGGTAATACTTTAACAGTCGTCCATCCAATGTTAAATTCAAGGTAGTATGAGCGTAACCTCAATACACAGTCTGTAATAGTTTTACCTGCAGAATATAGATAGCATCTTCTTATTTCATTTAGTCTTAAATCATATTCCATTACATTCAATGAGGAAGTCTGAGGAGCAAAAAAATGATCCTAATGCATTTTTCAGTTCTGCTTCCTTGACAGCTAAGTTGAATTGCAGGTCCTTCAGCACCCCACCCATGTAGCTGTCAATGGTTTTAATCACGCAGAGCAGGTAATGCGTGAATGATGATGACTGACAGAGAAACATCCAGAGTGGCACATAGAGAGAGTATTCTTTGATTCGCTATGTGAAGCCACACCCTTGGGTGTCAGAGGAATCTCCTCCCTCAGCATTAAAGCAGACGGAGTGAGCAGGGTGGGATTGCACACTGCGGATAGATCAACAGGTGTCCGGACACAAACTGTAGTGAGAGCCCTCTAAGTCTCTTTCAGCGAGTTCCCCCCCACGGAGGTGAGTGCAGAATACTTTTTCACACTTTCCATTAATGTGCCTGTGATTAACAATAATGTGACAATGTGGCTTACAAAATACAGATGATATTATCTCTGGTAATGATTTTTGAAAAATTAAAATCTGAAACACAAGTACAACGTATGAGGATCATGTACTAATGCAACGGTGATATTAATACGATAGAATTTACTTCTATAGTGACTTTATTTTGAGGTTGTAAATGTCTTACACTTGACACAATCAAACACATAATTTAGGATTTCCTGTCCAATCCTGCTTACGTGAATTAAAATGAATCTCAGAATTGCAGTCGAGTTTAATTATATGAAACATTTTTCTAACATGTTGAGTTGAAAACATGTTCTGTCTTGAAAAAGTTTTGAAGTTACCAAACCAGATTATAATTTGCCACGCAGAATTGTGAAGATCTAGGACGATTTCCGAATCAGAAAGGGCATTTGAGTTATAACTGTATAATTGTCAGGAGCAACTTTCTTTTCTTACAAACCATAACATCTTGAAACCAGAGATTTCTCTGAATCTGTCGGAAAATTATATATAATTTTTCAAAACAGCCATTAATCTCACTCCGAAGGTTCCAGGGCAAGTTCTGATTCAGGCCTTGTTACACGGGCCTCGTACACATCAAGAATTTCATAACTACTTCAGACAGGCTAAAATGATACAGACAATCCCAACACTATACAACCCTTTAAGTTGATAGATAGTAAATTGTGCGTCTGATAAATAGACAAACGTTGCATTTACAGTTTACAACTTTCCCCCACGACTGTACATGTCTGTCATCAGGCCTCGGCTATGAAGGTGTTCATGCGAAAGTGTGCATGTAGTCAAATCCTGATCCTTATCATCAATAGTTAATGGCATGTTACGGGTACACCCCTGTGTTTTGCTGACAATGGTTCTGTTTAGAGAAGGTGTGTTATGGAGGAGGTGGAGAGAGAGGTTGTCTTCATGTGGGTTCAGGTCAAGACAAACCTGTTCTGTCCTTAATCATTGTGAGTGTGGGGTTGAGCAGAGTTTAGGTTGATACACCTGCCACAGCGTGACTAAGCGCCTGAAAATGTGAACCCGGTGCATGTGAGGAGAGGAAAATCATACTAAGACACTGCCGAGGGAAAACATGGATTCCCAAAGCGTTTTTTGACCTCAGGTTAAACTTCAACACAGAGTTGGCTCTATATAGTATATCTGCATGGTCACAGGCCACAGTACCACCTAGTGGATAATGTGTTGCAGTGTTATTATGTGATGAATTCACCTCTTGTTCTTTCTCACTTACAGTTGAAGTAACAAAATGAGCAAGTACTCGTATCAGACTCGTAAGTACTGATAAATATTAATTATTAATACTTCATGTAGAACCAATAATTTAGGAAAATGATGTTAATTATGATATATGTATTTATGAAACGTATTAGATCTCACTTTTCCCTTGTGTTTGCAGCTAAGGTCACTTCAAAGTCGCTGCTGAAAGACGGCAGCTGGATCAGAAGAGACGAGGAAGAGGATGAAGATGTTGAGTAAGTAAATGGAATCGCACAGCACAGACACTCCATACATTCCACGCGGTGAACTGACACAAACATTCCTAAACTATTGGATGTGACTGATGGTTCATCTCGGTTTACACCTTCTTAAATAAAAGAAGACCTGCTACATTCCTTTTGCAAGTCGCAGTGTTGAATCATCTCTGAATGTATGAATGAATTATTGTTTTTGTTCTCCTCCCTCAGCCGGGATCCAAACTTTGGCAAATCTATTCTGGGCCGTACCAAAACCAGTGAGACTGTTGAGAGGTAAAAACACTGTTTCTCAGAAAAAAAGGGCAAAATAATGGGAAACTATTATTTATAGGTAAAATAATTTTGCTTCGATTATGTCTGGCAAGGTGGTTAAATGTTCACCCCTGTCTGTTTTTTTGTTGGTTTGTTTGTTTGTGAGCAAGTTTACACATGGAGGCAGGTCATGTATTTTTTATTTGTTTATTCCAAGGTCGCTTTGTCTTATTTTTTGATTTCCCAGGGAATTATCGATGGATCTTGATGGAAAACAAATTAGGCACATTTAGGGAACTGATATTTAAGAATGGAAGTATAGTGAAGCTTGATTGAAATCAAGGGGACTGTTGGACCTTGGCAGAGGAATGTGCTCCACTGAGTTCTTTGTTTAATGTCATTCATTGTCTTTGCTCACAGTGGAGGCAGTGAGGTAAAAACCACCAAAACCCTAAGCACGACAACATCTGTGAATGCTCTCACCCAGAGGTAACGTTTCTTTGCAAACGTCATGTGATCAGATTGTGAAGAGAAACATTGATTGTGATCTTGTCATTTCAGATTCAGTGGAGGTCTGGAGGAGCCGAAGAGCAGGTTGGTACACGATGCAAACAGTATTATAGTCTTTTTGACAATCAATGCACTTGCAGTAATTTGAATCTGTACTGTTACTTAAAAATGTCTCTCTGTCTCCCACTGGAAGCACTCTCCCTTCCAGCACGTCCACATCCTCGTACACCAGAAGGTACATTTCCACAATAACACAAATATTCCTGCTAAATCTGGTGATTTTATTTTTGTATGCAAAGCTCCATGTATCACTATAATGTGTAACATTGTTTTTTTTTATCATGTCACAGAACCAGTTCTTCTACAGCGGAGCCAAAATCAAGGTACGCAACAGATATCTCAAACCAGCAAGGAAACGTACATAAAATACCCCAAGGCACTTTGTAACTTTAGCTTTGTGTGCCTCTTCCTTCAGCACCACAACCACGACCATCTCCAAGGATGGCAAAACCACTGAGACCACCACCTTCACCACCTCCCAGAGTGTCAGGTAAAACGCACTGCAGCGTCACACAGATTATTTTACTGCACTTTGTATCAGATAAATAAAAGTTTGTTTGTTATTGTCATTTTGCAGTTCTCCTGTGATGAAATCTCCCACTAAGACTGAGACGTTCACCGAGCGAGTCAAATCCTCAAGCCAAGGGTGAAAACATATGTGTACTATTATATTTTGGGGGGGATAGAACACGTCAAATTACCACTACATGCATGTTCCACCCTCTGTGAGCTTGTTCCTGTTCTGTTACAGTTCTGAAAAATAGATTTGATTGACCATCTAATGTTGAATTAAAGATAAGTTTCAACATCTTCTCTACACAGGGCTCTTTACTCAAACTTCACACCCAGCAAAAGTTCAAAAGTGACTGAGACGACTGTTACCACCAATAAGGCGTAAGATCTTTTCATTGTTACAAAAGTCATCATTGAATAATATTTGAATTTCAAATCTATACACAACACTAGAATTGAAGTGGTCTTATTTCTGTGCAGTGCGGAGGAGAAACTTTACGACACCCTCCTGCCCTCTGGCATCAAGGATGATTACTCACCTACAGAGAGGTGATGCTTTTACAAATCCATCAATTATATTGATCTTAACATCAGGCAATTATTAGTTTTAAACTGTACTAATCATCTGTACTATTTTCTTCTTCACAGCACAAGGACCATCTCCACAACCAAGACTTCAACAGTGAAAAGCAGCAATGACACTGAGTGAGTTTCATACTGTAGTAACGATAATAACGGGAAAATTATTCATTATGATTAATTGACATTAATGATTCATTATTAACACTTGGCTGAATTTATTTCACTGCAGTGCTGAGGACCTACTCTACAGTACACTGATCCCAAGCGCTATCAAGGACTATTCCACAGACAGGTAACGTTTGCACTCACTAAAAATTAACAGAGAGATCCTCTCTTATTCTCATTCGACAACCCTTTACTTTAACTTACCCATATTGTGTACTTTTTTATCCCTAAACTTATAATAAACAATTATACAATAAAGGTTGAATACATGTTTTAAAACATGACTATTATATACGAAAAGAAAAATGCAATCATTAATGTATTTCTTGACAGCTAAGTCCCTCCTCTGGACATGCATATTAGGGGCTGTTGTATAAACAGATAATAACATAACAACAGTTGAAATCACTGTTATAAACTATTTGATAAAATACATCTTAATGGATAAATAAAGTATTCATGTTTTTAAATAATGCATATTAATAAGCAATTATTAAATGTACTTATAGCGCTATACTTATTAAGATGAATAACTCTTGACAAAGCAAGTATGTAATTATTCTGTCAGTAACAACACACTGTTGATATCACAGAAGTTCCAGGGTCACGAGGAGTGAGACTGTGACAGTGGAGAGCAGCAGAGGGTGAGTGAGGGAAATGGATGTTGGAGAATGTGCTGCTTCTTTCTATTAACAGCAGATTTACCACATAGCCAGGTTTCCTCTGACATTTTCCTCTGTGTCATTTAGAAGCAACAGCCCAACTCTGACATCACCATCCTTCACAGGAAGAATAAGCAGGTAAACATGTTGCAGTTAAAGCAGTTAAAAATAATATATATAAACAAAGCATTTTATTTCTATTGCACCATTCATACATAAAAATCCAGCTCAAATTGCCAAGTATGAGCCGAAAAATATAGCTCAGGCCCCTAGCTAGGAACCACTAGGGGGCGTTTTGCCCCATATATAATTTTGTCTTTGAGGATTTACAATTATCTGAAAAATGCTCAAATCAAGGCTAAATTTGATAAAGTTACTTTAAATGGTTTTTTTTGTGCAAAACCAAGTAAGATGATCTTAAGCTTCACTTGCATTTGTATCTTTTACCCTCTTATCCATACAATCAACTTCAATAACTGTCCTTTCTTCTGTCACTTTTGAACCAACACTGCTGCAACACTGATTTCATGAACATAAACTCAGATAAATACAAATAAATATCCAGCTTCTACCAAACTCATTCCTTTGCCTCTGACACACAGCTACAAAGGGTACTCTGACGATTCCCCCACCACCCGCACCTCCTCCTACACCGTCAGCACCACGCCCAGGTACTCATTTGACTACTCTAACACTGTCACACACACACACACACCAGATGACACCATGGATGCTGACTTTCTATTATTCCTAATCTGGTCTGTGATTGCACACACAGTGACCCATTCAGCAGCGACCGTCAATCCTACTCCAGGACCGACAGCAGGTAGGAGGCAAACAGCCGTCCAACACCTCACGTCATTATATTTTCATTTTCATTCTCCTTCTGTATTGATTCAATCTCACGTGTGGTCTGTCCTTCACTTTGTCTTTGTATAGCTATGACCGCAGCAGCGTCAGCAGCCCCTCTACCTACTCATCATCATCGTACAGAAGCAGCAGGTATCAGATGATATGGGTTTAATGTGGATGTATGTTATACATTATATGAGATTAAAGTAAGACTCCAGCTGATAACTGTGATTCTCACAGCAGGTCAGATGACAATGTAGGAGATTCAACCTACTCCAGGTCCTCCACCAAGAGTTTGTACGGATCTTCTGACAGGTAGGAAAAGTCCGACGTCTTTCTTAATGTTGGACGAGTTGGTTTTGCTAAAATGTATTCCCAGTTAGTAAAGACACAAATTAACCTTGAGGCTGATGGCTGTTACATTAGTTTCGCTCGTATTTGTTCACAAATTAAAGTTTTAGGCTAATGGAGATTTTGACTTGATGATTGTGTTTCATGAAAAGTTAAGGGATCAATAATGTCATAACAATAAATCCTGCATTATACTGCAGAGTATCTATCTAGAGAAAAGTCCAAAATTCCGAAGTCTTTCAGATTCCTGATCTCGGAACCATGAATGTATGAACCGAATTTCAATTCAATAATAATTGTCATGATATTTACCTGAAAGCCGAAAATGTCCACCTGCCAGTGGCACTAAAGAAAAAGGCATAGGATTCACTATAGTTAGATGGGTTTAACTCTTGGAACCATGAATATTAGTTCTTCAGATCTATCAACCTTTGTCTGAGCCAAAGTGTCATCGACCATCTACCACACTCATGTATAATTAGGTACGCTGGCTTTTGTTTTGCCAAACCACTGCTTCCCCGAAGTCAAGACTTAACTATCCTCACTACTCTTTTGATAGTATTAAAATAAAGGACTTTATTTACCTGTTCCACACAGGCTGGTGCATGAGAAAGATTTGTGCACTTACTGCCGCAAGCCGTTCACTGGAGACGCCAAGATGGTCCTGGATGACCTGAAGATCAACTGCCATGCTACCTGCTTCAAAGTGAGCAGATTAAAGACACACATAAATCAGCAATGTGTAGCGGCTGTTGTATGACCTATTTAGATAATTAACGAAAGCAAAATTTGCAATACCACACTGTCAAATACTTTAATGCAAGTTTACTTTAAGCACTATTTATGTAGAGGAGGTGGATGCTTTAAAATATGTTACTACTGATGCATTAATCTGTGCACAGGGGCATTTTAATGTTGCTGGTTAAGATAACACCTAATTCTAGTTAATCATCATAATGTTCAGTTGTTCTATGAATGATGAAGACACATTTGCAGTAAATAAAAATAATTTGATAAAGTAGTACTTGAGTATTTTGAGTACTCAGTTACATTCTGCCACTGGCGACAAAATGTTATGAGGGACTGTGCAGTGTGTATCTCAACACTCATCTGTGCGTTTGTTTGTGTTTGAACAGTGTGAGGTGTGTAACAGCAATCTGGGTTACATGAAGGCCGGGGACAGCATGTGGATCTACAACCGCATGGTGCACTGCGAGAACTGCTTTGAGGTCACCAGAGGTAAGAACATTTAAAAAATAACTTGTTTAATCTTCAAAGTCCAAGTAATGAATACCTTTCAAAAGGTAATATTATTTGTTCCTCTCTTACAGATAAATGGCGGCGTTGAGTTTCTCGCCGGCTTTCAGTGGACATTCAGCCTCTGGATCAATGATGATGAATCACTGTTTATCAACATGGTGGTGATACTGGTTCTCCTGTACTTTAGGTTTTAACAAGCTGACAGATTTTTATCTGGGTGTTCTGGCAAAAGACAGTTTCAATTATACAAATATAACTTTTATCTTAAAACTGCATTGCAGCTATTTGTTACTGTGTTTTTGACATCGTGGTATTGTATGTCTCTGTATCGATTATAACATAGTTTGAAGATGTGCATTTCTGATACTCTCTTAGTTCTGCTGCCTTTATGGGGACTCTTATGTTTAACCTGACAAGAGATATTGAAAAAAAATTAGGGCCGGGGGCTTTTTCTGTGTGCAATAAAGATCACGAATGCATCTTTATCAAAAAAGTAGTATAATGTTTAGGTTATTGTGTGTTTTTGAAGAATAGTTATAACTCTGCAGGAAATATATATATTACAGTGAAAGTTCTGCAGAAATATAGAAAATAATTATTTGACATTAGTAACAGAATGTTCAATTTTTAAACTTGTTGGTAAAGACAACATTTTAAGTCTGTAGGAAACACAGCATCACGTCTTATGATATCCCATCAGCTATTTACAGAATAACAATGGTGCTCTTCAGTTTTCTATATAAAATGTTATTCCTGTTGAATATATTTTACTGATTCTCTAATAAACAAAGATACAATATTCTTCTCATGTCCTTCTTTTGATAATTGGAATCCTCAGTCACAAATTTGCTTGAATGTTCATGTGTATTCATGAGGTAGTTTCTACATCATCAAATTCATCGAAGAGATACGATTTTATTAATCCCAAAGGAAAATCTTGTTCCATCTTGCTCCAAGATTACAGTACAGTATAAAACAGTGAATTAAGCAATAGATTATAAAGACTTGTTAAGAATTTGTAATAAAATAAGAAGTACATATTAATGTTGAACCACTGAGATTTAAATAAGCAGGATACATATCACAGTCAAACTTATAGTAAACAAAAGCCACAGTAAGCAGAAATGATAAATAATAATATGGAATTTTGCACGTTATTGAAACATGATTGGAAAAAAACTAATATAACACATAATGCAAATGAATAGTATTATTGCACGAGTGGTCAAATTGCACATGAAAAATAAATACTTATTTTTAATATATATTGTTGGTATTGTTTTCCAAGTGTTTGATTATCAGTGGTCCTCCCTGCAGAAGGGGGAGGAGTCATACAGTTTGATGGCCACAGGAAGAACAGACTTCTTGAGACGCTCAGTGGTGCTGCGCGTTGGTCTCCCTCCACCACTGAGGCTGCTGCAGTGTGACACCAGGCATGAATGGGTGAAGAGGCATTGTCTATTATACTGAGTAGTTTCCTCAGCATCCTCCTCTCTTTCACCTCCAACCAAGACTGAAGTTCCACTCCCAGGACAGAACCAGCTGTTCCGAAGAGCTTGTTGAGTCTGTTAAGCTGAACTCTGGAGATTGTCCGGACATTCTCAAGAGGGACTGTATGTGTGGACGCAACTGTCCGTGACAGCAACTGCAGACTTTCACCAGCCAGTCCCCTGGTAGAGAGTCTGCTGACTGTCTGAAGGAGCAGATGTGGGAATACAGCAGGAGACTCAAAAGGAGCCAAACATAGAAGGCACTGACAAAGAAGACAGGAGAGCTTTAGGTTAAAGCGAATGGTGTCCATGTCCTGTAAACAAGAACGTGATCTATGCAGCGGATCCTGCTTTTGCCTGCAGCTCCACCGCATCTGAGAATCTCCCACTGCATTGTGCATGTGTGAAACAGAACCTCCCGAGAAAGTTCCGACGCAAACAATTCTCTGGCCATCCTCCAGAGGTCGAGTCTAAAAACAGCTTCAGTGTCAGCAGACCATAGCGTAGAAAATGGCGCCGGCCACCACAGAGTCATAAGACGTCTGCTAAATCAATGGATCTACAGACACGAGCCAGAGAAAAACAGGCGACTCTGACGCATCTTACACAGCATGAGTGTCCAGTTAAGTGTCTATGTGGACGCCCCAGGTACTTGTACTCCTTGACAACATCCAGCTCTGATCCCTTGATGATGACTGGGTACAGGGCCTTTGCTTCCTAAAGTCCACCACCGCCTCCTTAGTCAGTGACATTAAGACTGCAGGAGGTTCAGGCTCAAGCACACAAATGTGTACTAGTACTACTCAGTGGCGGATATCCAGGAGGTTATAGAGGCAACATAGAGCAGATTAAACCCCCTCTCATTTGCCTCGTAGCGGTTTGCTCCAGTGCCCTTCCCACACACACAGTGGTCAGTGGCTACTAACCTCCAGTTAGACATGTTGCTTTAATTCTACCTCTCAGCAGAATTAAACACATTTTCATTCAGCCTGGTAGCATCGTGTTGCTGTTTTACCTCACAGTTGATTTTAAATCTAACCCAGGTCACCTTGGTACGTGTGCACTCATGTCTTCTAAAGCACATGTAAGGCGGGTGGTTTACCAATGAGATGAAATATCCACCCCTGGTACTACTGGACATAACCCGAGTATAAAGGGATAACATTTTGCTCTCAAAAAACGTGACAAAAATGCAGATTGTATCACTTCATGGGTGAAGAAATGTCGTCAGCACACGTCGCACTCGTTTCCCCTCAGCTTCATAGTCTTCTGCTCTCACATTACTACACGTGCTGGGTGGCTGAGAGTCCCTGTCGTACTGGAGAGCAGCATTCATGCTCTCCTCATCCACAGGCTGCCCCTGCAGCTCACAGTAGTTGTGCAGCACGAAGCAAGCGTAGATGACAAAAGGCAGATCGTTCATGTTTATGTCCATGGCCCTCCTCAAGGCGGCAAACCGTGCTTTCAAGCGTGCGAACGAACACTGGATCACCATGTTGGCCTTGCACAGTGTGAGCCCGTAGGACTGCTCCTGTGGGGTCGCTCCGCCATCAGGGTACTCCTTCATGAGGAAGGGCATCAGAGGGTAAGCTGGATCCCCCACAAGAAACACGGGGACGGCCTCTTCGCCCTCCACCAACACTTTGGGACAGGAGGGGATGGTCCCATCTTTCAGGTCGCTGCACAGTTTGGAGTTGGCGAACATCCGCGCTTCGTGCACACCACCAGGCCACTTCACAACCACATCCATGAAGCAGTACCTGTGGTCGCACAGGGCTTGGACATTCAGAGAGTACGCCCCCTTGGTGTTGATGTAGTCAGTGGAGTTCGCTGTGGGTTGTTTCACTTCGATGTGTGTGCAGGCGACGGCCCCCAGGCACTGTGGGAGACCGTGTGTTTGCTGGAAGTGGACGACAAGATCCTCCACCTCAGGCTCCGTGCTCGGTTTCTTGACGTAGTCCGGGCCCAGGAAGACGGTGATGGCCTTGCAGACGCGTCGGATGATGACCGACACGACCTGCCGGGACAGTCCGAACGCATTCGCCGTTTTCCGGAGCCTCCCCTCGTCGTTCAGATAGAACAACGTGCACGCCACCTTGGTGAGAACGTCCACGGGCGCCCGCATTTTAGTTGCGGCTCCTTCCACATGCGGCCGCAGCCTCTCGCTCAGGTGCATCAGGGCCGACCTGGACATCCCGAAGTTCTCTCGCCATTCCTCTGGAGCCACGACCCCCTTCGTGAAGTTATCCCACCAGGCGCTCGTTCTCCCCGGTCTTACCCAGAAGCGGCGCTCCGCTGCGGGCTGGAAGCGCCGCGGGACACGGGAGCTGTCGCAGAGCGCTCGGATGATGGCTCGTCTCCTGCGCATGTACGCGGTGGTGGCGTGATAGAAAGCGGAGTTTAACTGCACGACAGCTGTGAGCAGAGACAACAGAGTCAGCAGCGCTTGTGTTTGGTTATCCATGTTGGTTTCTACTTTCATCCTTGTTTTCTTCCGGGATGGACGTCATGTGATAGGACTTGGCGAATCAGAGAACGAAGAGTACGTCATGACAGAAAATACCCAATCAGCAAGCGTTCAAAATAAAAACGCGTTCAGGAATTTTCAGACTAAAACATATATTTGACTCTTGAGCAGATGATAGAGCTTCATGATGAGTTTGGGGATTGTTACAGTTATTTTAATTAATCCTGAATGACAAGAGTTATCCAGACATTTTCCTCCAAACCCAAAATTTCTACCTCACTGTAGCGCAAGAGGAAAAGTCTTGGATAATAATAATTATATTAATAATTGTAATATGTATACAGCACCTTTCATACATTAAATACAACTCACTGCTTTACAATAGACGGAAAGTCAAACTAATATCCTTTCCTAACCGCTATTCCTTGAGCTCGATGAAATAAAATATATATTTTTTGAATAATATTTAATTTGAGGAAACTATGGGTGCCAGTAAAAACTTTGCCTTTCATTTTCTCAGAAATTCTTCTGTAAAATCTTCTGAAACTTGACATACAGACAGTGGGGGTCATCAGGAGCAATAGCGAAGGGAAATATCTTTGTCACCTCTCAAAGATAAAAAAAAACTATATATTTAATATGAGCAAACTATGAGTGCCATAATGAAAAAGTAGCCAAATTTGTTCAAATATTCTACGGTAAAATCTTCTGAAACTCGACATACAGAGAGTGGGGTCCACCATTTACAAGAGTGAGGTGAAATATCTGCGTCCCCACTAATATTTAATATGAGCAAGTTATTATAATATTTTGTATTTGCAGGAAAATGTTATATTAATTATATATTTGGACTATATTTTCCTCTTTCTTTCTAAAGCATAATTTATTAGAAATATGTAGTGTATTTGTTTGTCAGGTGTGTTTTGTATTTGCAAAACAAAATGCATTAGTTTGTTAGTGGAGTTTTGTATTTGTAAACCAGACTGTTTTGCAAGTGAAACACAGGGAATTAGTGAAACATGTTTTGTTTGTGTGTTGAGTTTTGAATGAATTTAGCTCAATACCTCTGTCTCATAATGATTTTGGTTCATCTTTCGTGTACCTGCTCCCAAATATCAGCTGGAATCACAAATAAAATAATAAATACCATATCTATATTTATATATGCATTTTATTTGTGATTTAATAAAAAAAAATTGGGTTGTACAGGAATATTTCCTGGCCACTGAGATTAAGAACTGTGCAAATATGTTAATAAAATCGTAAAGGGTGCAAACAGCCTCAATAGTGTTTTTATACTAAACACTTCCTCCTCAGCAGTGGTGTGATGGGAGTTGAACTCCAGGCTGCTGACCAATGAGATGCAAGATGTGCAGTCTCACCAGCAGCAGCATCAGTGTGTGTGAGTGTGTGTGTAGTAGTAGTAGCTCCAAACAGGGGGGGATCTGGACACCCTCTCAGAGTTGAATAGGACCCTCTGCAGCGGCAGGCCTCTCTCTCCGCCTCTCCCTCCCTCTCAATGTGCTTGTTACTAGATGGAAGCAGAAGTGTTGAGCCCCCAGATGATGGCAGACGTCAATGGCAACAATAAAACCACCAACGCGGAGCTGGAGGTGCTGAAGCTGCAGGAGCTGGTGCGAAAATTGGAGAAGCAGAACGAACAATTGCGGAGCCGAGCGAACGCTGTAAACAATTGCTCCGTCGGCCCTCACCATCACCACCATCTCCAGACGTCTGTGTCGGGTCTGCGCGGCGGTGGCACGCCGTGTCCGAGCGAGGATTACGAGGCTAAATACGGCGTTTCCAGCCCCACGCAGCAGCATCCGTGCGCCCCCGGAGCCCGGAGTCCCACGGAGGAGCCCTTTGCCTATTTCCAGCCGAGCTCCGCGTCTCCTGATGCCGCGGAGGAGGAGGACAACGACGCCACCGGAGCCACGACTGTCCTGGATGAGGTGGATGTTTTGGACCTGAACGCCATGCTCCCTGTTGGAGAGCCTGATCGCTGGTAACTATACCAGCCACTTGACTGCACATGCATGATTTAGTATGTGGTTGTGATGTCGCATTTTAGAATCAGTGTTTTTGTTTGTGTGGCTGTGCAGATTCTATACAGGCCACAGCGGTGTTGTGAGACATCATGTGTAATACTGCCTGGCAGGTGTCCTCTATTGATTCTTTTATTGATTCTCTTCCAGGAAGAGTAGACTTACAGGCTCTGGTAAACCTATTACTACTATACTACTAATGTAAATAATAATTTTAATTATAATAATAATAATACACTTTATTCACAGAGAGATTGGTCTAAACAGTAGGAGCCCTGAGAAAAAAGGTCCACCTTTGGTCCCAGTAGGGCCTTCGCTGTGGACCTCAGATTATGACCAAGCACATATTGTTATGGATGTTTTCTGGAAAATGGTGAAAGGAGATATCAGGCAGCAGCTGATGTCTTATGCAGACAATTTTAATGGAGACTTGAGGCATCAAGGAGACCAGAAGGTGGAACAATATACAAACGCTCACAGAGTTACTTGAGCAATTGTCACCCCCAAGTCTGAAGATGCATTCCAGTATTTGTTCCTCTACTTGCGTCATCCATTCCAACAGCACATCCATGAATGGCTAGAATGGCTGTCACTCTCTATGTTACATGTAGGAGTTTGCAAACTAGTTGATGTCTAAATACGCAAAAGAGTTGAAGTTGGTGAGAGCTGAAGTTGGTGCCTCCCTGTCTGGAGCATCTGAGTTAGATAACTACTGTTTTGGCACTGTTTGCACTGTTTGTATTGTTTTGTGTTGTGATGTGTATTCTGTGTTAGCACACTGAAAGCCACTTTGCCAAGTCAAATTCCTTGTTTGTGCAAACTTACTTGGCCAATACAACCTGATTTTGATTCTGATAATAAAGTCCCTAAGCGTAAACGCTACGGTGAACTTTTGGTTGGTCCTTTATCTATAAACCGATGGGAGTGTCTGTGGAACAAAATAGTCCCCACTCTCTGAATGGTGTACAGAAATAATATACACTATATACATAATATACAGTGGCATATACAGTAATGTGTGAAGATGGTCAAAAATTCCTCAACACATATGTTTAGGGTACCTATACGTCCAGAATGAGCCTTCAAATTAAACAATAAAATCTTAAGATCAATTCTAAAAGTGACTGTAGGCCAGTGAAACAAAGCTAAAGTCGGAGTGTTAAACCCTAATTTGTTCGATTGGTCGAGAAACCTGGCTGCTGTGTTTTGGACGAGTTGAGATTTATGTTGACTCAGTTGGTTCAAGCAGGTGAAAGAGAATTGCAGTAAACAAAACGAGAGAGGCATGATGATGATGCTGCTGATCTTTGAGAATTTCCTGAGCCTTAAAACAAACCATGGGTCGACTGTGTTGACATGCTTGCATTGTGAGTTTCTACTGGCAAAATAAGAATAAGGAGAACTTAAACCAGCTTTGACACAAGCTCTGTGCATCCCAGCATGCACCGTGTGAGCAGCACAGGTACCAGCTCAGAGGAAGACAGCGCTGGGATGAAATTAGAAACAATGACCCGCTTCAGCCTGGGATCAAACAGCTCGTCTTTGTATGCAGCAGCATGAGCCCCGGGCTGAACTACTTTGAAACGCTGTATCTGCAGACTCGGGAAGCACAAAGACACACACACGCACACACAAACACACACAAACACACACACACACTAACACGCACACTGCTGAAGCGTTTATAGCTTTATGCATCTGATGCAATCATGTGGAAGAATGTAGCACACAGCTGGATGCAGCAGGGATGGGATCCAGCATCAAGCAACCATGGAGAGTGTCAGTGTATCTTCAGTCCATTTAACAGAGCCAACTGACCCCCCGAGCCAGTGTTTAACACTGTGGCCTCGTTTCAAATGACAACTTGGTCCTGCACGGTATATAATCTTCTTCTCCTTGGACGCAGAAGTGACACATTAAGAATCTTCACATAGTCACACGCATTTTTATATGTATTATTATCTTTTCATTGCTAGCAAGATTCTGAATCGGGTGGTTTGATTATTACCTCCGCCAAGGATATTGTGTTTGAACCCCTGTCCGTTTGTTTGTGTGTTTATTTGCAAGACTAAGCAAAAATGGCTGAGTTAATAACCGTGAAACTTGGTGGAAGGATGCGGTATATGCCAGGGAAGCTCCTACTACATTTCGAGATACATTTTTCAACATCTTCACTGTTTTCCCAGGGGATCATTTATAGATCTTGATGAAAAAAGTATATACCAGTTTCTTTCAGATTTTTTCTGGCAATCATGCAATTAGATATGAATTTAAGTTGATTATTTCATTTGGTGCATTAAATAATAATGAAAATAGCTTTGTATTTTCATTTCCCATTGCCCAGGAGTATTCAATCCCCCAAAAATGTTGTTTTTCTAATATATGTCAAAGAAAAGCAGCACGTTTTAGGAGTTGCAACCAGAAAATATTTGTTTTCTGCATAAAATTTACTGAAATAATTCATGGTTTATCCAAATAGTTGATTAACCTTTAGTTGATTGTCTAATATACTAATTGACGATTTCAAGTATCCACATTCCGCAATAAGAAGTGACAATATTACAATCCTTGCAGTTGCAACAGTTATACAGTCGCAGCCTAAACATCACTGCACTGAATGAAGCTGTCACCACTTTGGTTTTTATTTGACACTGTTGGTGTCAGAGCTCAGGTTGTTGCCAATAAAATGGAAATTGCTCTTTGTGGAGATTTTGAACTTTACGGGTGTATTGGCATTTGGAATTCATGATCCTTTACAGAACCAAATGTTTACTTTAGCTATAAAAGTCCTTTACCACACTGTGTTGCATATCTGAGAAATATCACCACTGTAAAACTCAGCTCCAGTTCTTATTCTCTGTGGGTACTGGTCTTGTCACCGTAACATGTTTGTGCTCAACTGTGGCTTTTTGCTGTGTGTTGCAGGCTGTATGTGAGTCCCAAAGCCAAGCTGCAGGGTGAGAGTGTCCTCAGTCCTCTACAGTGGTGCAGGCAGGTACTGGACCACCCGGGGCCTGAGGTGGCACTGGCGAAGATGAACCTCTGTCACAGACTGGACCAAGGTACAGTGTGTTTGCCAGTGAGATTTACAGCCCTCATCCGCAGCCACATCAGCCACATCTGCCTCTCTGGCTGCTGACATGTGACTTTAAGCTTCAGCAGCAAAATGTTTCCACGTGCAGCAGGATTTCAGCCACAGTTTCCTGAGCCGTGGGAGCGTTTCACTTCACACAGCTCAGTCATTCCAACAAATCGACCATTTAACTCACTAGCTTTATATTTATGTCTTTTAAAGTACATCAGCTAACTATTTCATGCAGTGATTATTTCTGTTAGTGAAGCTGGATGGACATTTCATTTCACGGTCTCCACACAGAAATTTCGCGAAGCCTGCAGATAAAAAAACTATTACTTTAGAGGAAAGGTAACATTTTGTTAATGACACTATGGTCAAACACTGAAACCCCAAAAGTAGTTTATCCATCCCGCCGTCTTTCAATCAGCTATAACACGGATCCTAGGGCGAGAAGACAAATCCCTTACATAGACTGTATCGAAGGATGCACAACACGTCTCCACTTCCTCCCACTACCCAGAATTAAGCCCAAATATCTTGAGCCAAGGACGAAATTTGGAGCCAGAGTCTGAGCAGTAGTGATCAGGGGATGATGTGGATGCTACAGAGTCTATTTACATTCACACTTGTGCCCCAGATTAGAGTCTTGTCCTGGTTTTGATTATATTTAGAATGTACTCAAAAATGTGCTGGGATCATATTGAATTCAGTTTTAAGCTCTCTATATATTCATTCGTTAGTCAGGCATTTACAAAGAACTTGAACCTACCTAGGATTTTTTGCTAGTTTTTTTTCTTCATTTAATAATCTTGAGTGCTGGAGAGAGGAAACAATTCATCCGCCACATTATTATTCAATTTAATTTGTCACATTCTTTTGTTTTTCTGACTAATAAAGAAATAATTAGACAAATCAAATTGAGGATGCACCAACGCTCTTGGTCGACCTGGATATGTTATTTGTTCCTATCCTGTGTTTCTCATCACGCTGCTGTTTCTACATTAAGGACATGATATTTAGATGCACTTAGATATAACTATGATATAACAAACCCCCCTTATAATCAGGATATAGTGTGCTAGTAAACAACATTATTGCTGCTGGACTCTGTTTCAGATTTGGTGCTTTACTGTTTCCACTCTTGCACAAGGGGATATGGTTGCCATAGAAACCATGCTTACATTAGCTGGGTTTTAGAGTCAGATTTGTCCTACCCAGCCTGTATAAGAGACTCTTGTGCTGTTAGAGTGCACACTGCTGCACACATCGGCTCATGCTGTGGGAATGCATGATGTATGCGCTTAGATTTTTCTGATTTATATGGAATCCTCGTATTCTTCGTCCAAGCTGTGATCTAATTCAACATATTTATTTGTTTGGGGTTAGTTCTTTAGTGTGTAATGTCCTCGTCTCACCAGAGCTGTATTCAGTGAAGGTTGGCTCTCCTCCTGGGGGTCATGAATACATCCTTGTCACTGAGCTCCAGCACCCGTTGTTGTGTAACTTGCTTTGAATGTGAGTTTTATCCAGTAGCGTTCCAGGCTAATTGCATGGTGAATGCAAAATGTGCTGCACTGTCGGGCGTGCAACGCTCTGACTACCAATCAGGGGTGAGAACCCAGTGTTTACACATTGAAGACAGTTTATCTCCAGTCAGTCGTGTCATTTCAGGTCAAATCTACTCAGTGCCAATCAGCAAGACAGTGAAAAAGCACAGTAACACTTTCTTATGAAGTGCTTATTAAGCACTTATACATTGAACTGATTGCAATTTAATAGGACAGCATCAAAGCTGATTGACTCTATATAAAGATGGAAATATATACTGTATATAAACACTATCCAGAAATATAGCTAAAATATTCTGTTTAAGAATACTTCCACTTGAGCAAAAGATGTGATCTGGATCCAGAGCCAAAACAGTCCAATGTGGGATGAAACCTCGGTCTAATGAGGACCTGGTAGGACATGCGCACAACCAATCACAAGTCAGTCTCAGCTGTCAAAAATGAACATTAAACACACATCACTGTGATAAGAACTACCTCAAATGACAGAATCCACACTGTTTGTATTGGTCACTTGTCATGTATCATGAATATTCGTGGCCATTAGCTGCGAAACTTTTACACATTAACTCATCCATGAGCAGGATTTGCACCTGAGTCATGTCAGGTATATTTTCATCGGCAATGATGGTGAAGACAACAACTCCCATGATCCCACACTGCTTCATGAAATCATCAGACTAGGTCTTTTGTAATATTTTTAAATGAGAGACCCCGCTGAAGTTACATATTGTATGTTTAACACATCAAGAAGCATTACATTTTAACAGTATAAATGTAACCTCATCACTCAAAATGTCGAACATATAGTGGATCTAATTCTGATTTCTGGAATGAGATGTAACCTACATGCACAATCCCTGCTTATCCCAAGATCCCTCCAAAAAACCTCTAGTTTAGCCCAATAAGCCTCGTTGGTAAGCTAACCCTCATCTTACTGTATGAGCGTCCTCCGTCTGAGCCATGTCCCAATCATTTAAAACATCAATACTGATCTGTCAAAAAGCGGATTAACATTTTGCTGGTGTGTGTCTGAATAAAGTCAATCTCATGTATGAGTGTATTTGTGTTATATAGCAATCAGACTAACATGTCCTTGGCTGCGTTCCTGTGTGCAGCGAAGCGGTGGAGAGGCGTCTCCCCCGTCCGTCCATACAGCTGCATCGAGGGGCTGTCCACACTCAGCTGCCCCGTCCTGCCTTACACTAAATCTGCTGCACTAACCGAGTCCCCAGGTAACACAACTACCCCACAACCATGTATATAACTCATGCTAACAACTTAACAGCCACTCTAGCTTCTGATGGGCCTGTGAGGATCGAGGTTTGTTTATTTATTCATGACCAAATCATTGAACCCACACTGATCTAACCTTGCGTCTGACCTCAGGTTGTTTTTGTTTGTCCCATGTCAAATGAGACCAGTAAAAACAAGATGACTGTTTGATTAAATTGATATTTGCTGCTGAATCTTACACTTGATTTGGTAAAGCAGCAATACATTTAAATGGAAAAATGACCATTTCAAAGCATGGCAGGGTCACTAGTTTGTTTAATTCACTGATTTTTCTTGGCTTCATTAGGAGTTCATTTTGTTTTTAGTTAAATATCTTGATGAGTGTTGGATACATTGGCACTAAACTTCTGGTCCCCTTCAGGATGAACATTGATCTGTCAATATTTGATCCTGCTCCATCTTCAGGCCAATGTGTAAATTTGTTGTTTGCAATTAATGACCACATACTTTTTAGGCTAATGACATTCCCATAAAACAGAGCTTTACTTTGTGTTTAATGGTAATTACATACCTTATCATACTAGCATGCTAAACTAAGACAGTGAACATTTTAGCATATTAGTGTGATAATGTTAGCGTTTAGCTCAAATCACCACTAGTACTGCCTTATAGAGCCATTATCCATTAGCATGAAAGTAACCTTTATTTCAGCAGTTTACTTTGCCAGTGTGGAGACTCTGGTGAACTTTTCAAACCTTAAGGCCATCACTGCCCTCATTTTAAAATCTAAAGTGAATTAACAGAAATGGCCGCTGAATGTGCAAATGAAGGTTTTCCTTTGGGCCTGACATTTAAAGATAAACGTCTGTTTATCTTTCAAATCAATGCTCAATTCAATTTGGTTCGTTAATGTGGTTGCATTCACTGCTCACATGAAAACCTCTTAGTCCTCGCTAGATTTCACATCAGAAGTAATAAGATCCCATCAACCGCTCCCAGAGTTTTGGGAGCTTGTGGTATAAACGTAACCCAGATCCTCCAACAACCTGTCGCTTGCAGTTTACAATCAGATTACAGCGAATTGCAGGGATGAGATTATCTGGTTATACTCGGAGACAGATGGTGAAAGCTCGAAATCTGCCAGAAAAAAAATCCTTGGTGATGTTTATCCATATCTGACATGAACACGGTTGACCGTGCTAGCTGACTTTTGATTTGCATGTTGCGTGAGTTTTTGTGTGAATCTTCTCTGCTGTGTTTCTCACCTCTCAAGCACCGTTGCCGTCACCTGCTCAGTCCTTCCTCCAGCCAAGTCTCCCACTCAGGACAAGTTCCAGCTTCAGTGACAGAGTACCCACCTTCCTGTCGAACTCTGCTCTCCACAGTAAGAAAACCTGCATTTTCTGCTGTGTCAATTATTTCTGCCCTGATTCACCATCCACCTGTGTAGAATAAACACTGCATCCCTTATTTGTTGTGCACTTGTCCTTGTTTGTCCCTGAATGAGACTAAAATATCTTGATGAAACTGATGAGTTTCTCTTGTGTGTGTTCTTTTTAGACGTGGGTCGGCGGCATGCAGCCATCAGCCCGCAGTCTTCCCTGGACAGTGAGATCGGTGTGTCGGAGCTTGAGGACGAGTCCGTCTCCATGAGCTACAAACTGCAGGACATGACAGATGTGGAGGTCATGGCACGACTTCAGGAGGAGAGTGAGTTGCCCGTCTAAATGTCTTGTGGGCCTTAGAGGGGGGGGGAGAGAAAACCAAATATACGGTACCTTTAATGAAAGGGGACCTAAAGTTTAGTCATGTCCTAATGTGGAGGATCTCCGGAGAATTGGGCACAGACTTTCTCTTCAGTTTCTTTTCACGCATGCACAACGCAGCTTCTCTTTCCAAGGTGCCTTCACAACATCAAGAAGATCCTCTGATGCTTGCATTGAACCCAATGGGGGGATCTCCTGCTGTGTTCACACATCCTCTTCTCCGAGCTTTCTAAGGACTTTAGACTAGTGGGGCCAGGGAGAGAAAGCCTGCAGAAACTCCATAGGCTTTCACTTGGACATTTACATTCACACATTCACACATTTTAAAAGTCGTAAATTGATTTGAAAGTGAACATATCACAGTGAGCGGTGCGTTGCCTCTATTTGTGAAACCAATTCACATTACTTATAGGAAGCATCTTCATAGCTTTGCTTATAGTACTGATTTTATACTTCCACCTCCACAGTAGCAGTGGATTAAACAGATTCAGAGAAATGGATGAGGAGGTGCTCCAGAACTAAATGTATCATCATTGTACATGCTGTCCTCAGATTAAAGCATTGATCCGTCTCCTTGCAGGTCTCCGACAGGACTACGCCACTACCTCATCCACGGCCAGCCGCCGCAGCTCCAGCTTCTCCCTTCACTCCCTAAGGCGCAGCGAGATGGATCTGGAGGAAGAGGATGAGGAAGAGGATGAGGGGTACGACCAGCTCCCTCCTCCCCAGCCTCGACTGTTCCGCACAGGATCTATGCAGAGGGGCGGCCTGCCCCACTCCCACACCTTCTCCAGTATCAGAGACTGCAGACGTATGTCGACCACCCCTCAGTTTTCACTCAGTGGACTCTCCCAGTACTCTGGACCCTGCAGCCTGAGCACAGAACTACAGACGGCATACAGGAATAGCACAGGTGAGCGTCTCATGAATCACTTTTCCACTTGCAGCTCAACCCTGGTCACTAAATATTCTTGTGAATAACAACATCACTACAAGGGTTTAGATTGTATCTCTGAAACGGACATAAATGTCCCAATTCAGGCTGAAAGCTCCTTTACAGAATTACCTACATTTGAAATCTCCACAATTTCTGACCAGACGATATCTGTTTGTGCCAAGATGGATTTAAAGAGAGCTCTTGGTTGCAGGATTTAAAAAATTTCCCCAGCTGGGTCATTTTAGCATCAGTTGCATGATGTTGCTTGATTTTGCCGTCTAATTTGAAACTGAGCAAATCTGAAAATATTTTACTTTCACATGCTGTTTATAGTTTTAAGTGAATCATAATTTTTAATGGAATAGTATGACATTTTGGTAAATCTAATAAAATTCAGAAATCTCATGCTTGTTAGCATGAGATAAGCAGATTGATACCACTCCTATGTCTTTATAGAAAATATAAAGCTACAACCAGCAGCCAGTTAGCTTAGCTTAGCCTCACGTCCGTAAACAAACTTGCTTTTCCCAAAGGTTACAAAATCCACTTCCTAGTACCTTTTGAGCTCACTAATTAAATCGTCATATCTTATCATGTTATATCTATAATTGTATGAACACAACCAATATGAGCCTTTCTCAGACAAATCAGTAGAAGTGTTTATATTTTCTATTATGTGCCAGTATAAAACTTTTATTTTACAGGATCAACAATTTATTAGAGAAGTGCATTTATGTATCTCTTAATTCATGCTCTATATAACTATTATTATTATTATTATTAATTATTAGAACACATATTATATATAGAGCATTTTTAAAAACGCACAGAGATACAGTACATAGGTTAAAAAAAACTGGTAAGCAGGTAAAAACACGTAACTAAAAATAGACATCATAATCACACATTAGAATATAAATTGCACATCATATTTGGTTGTATTTGTATTTTCTTTCTATCTTAAGTTATTTAAAACAATGTTTATGTTTGAACTGTAAAACATCAAACCTCAAGATACAAGATACATTTATTTATCCCAAACACATGCACAGACACACTCATGCAATTGAGGGAAATGTGTCATAATAATGATGATATCTAAGAAATTATTGCCATTTATGTATTAACATATATGTATCATTGGCTTCTAAAGAAGTCTTACTCGTTATCTATATACATTATATATAATATACCTAAGAAAACACTAGTTATGGTTTTTAGGAGGTTATGTGCAGGATTAGTCTTTAGCATTCCCCAGAAAATCTAACTATCAATTTGTTTGAACTGTGACTCAAAATCTTGACAAAACCTCAACACCTGCAAAACCCAATCTGGTTTATTGATTTGGTTGCATAGACAAGCTACGGAGAAGCATGCCCAACCTCATGCGATCCCCCAGCATGCCCAGTGTTCCCAGCATTCCAAGCCTGGCTTCCCCTGTCAACCCACCCTCCCACAGCCCTTCCTCCTTGCCAACGATATCTTCCTCCATGCGGAACAGCCTGAGCTTTGACTCGTCCACCGGGCTCGCACGACTCCAATCCTCCAGTAAGACTCTTTCCCTCACGTCTATGAATGAATCAGCTTTTCCAGGCTCATTTTTGTTCATGGTTTGCTATAGAGCGCTGTTTTTCTGCAGGCATGGCACTTTCGAATGCAGCACTATCAATATTGTTTCTGAAGTTGACCTCTTGCCGTGTGTTTCAGTTCCTTCCCCAGGCCAGCTCAGTCAGCGAGTCCAGAGCATGGCAAACTTTCCCACCATGACCCGGCATCCTTTGAAAGCCACAGCCTATGTGAGCCCCACGGTGCAGCAGGGCCCCGCCTCCACCCCTCTGACCACCTCTGCCAGCCTGCACTCCATCCCGAGCGGCATCGCACTGTCTCAGCCCCTAAAACCCAGCAACAGTTTGGTACCACAGCCCCTGAAAGCTGGCGCCAACCCGCTGGCGATCCATCGCAGCTCCCTCCCTCGTCCAGCCTCCTTCGTAGGGACAAGTGGAGTCCCACGTCTGAGCAAAATCCCCCCACCTACACGCAGGTAAGAAAAGTCCCACTGATCCAATGTCATGCATCAAGGTTTTAAAGCTCCAGAAGCAGTAAAGTCACTTGAGTCAGAAATTGGAAAATAAAACAAAAAGGGAGCTGTAAGAAAGAAGTGACCTTAGACCTCTGTCCGCTGTCTGCCAGGGTTTTAATGGGAAGAAGCATTCATGGAGCAAAACAATATATTTATTTTATTTGTTAATAATGTTTAATCTGTATGTGTTTATATAACAGGGACATTTGTATTTGTATCACTGTAAATGTGCAGCAACAAGCTTAATCTATCATTTAAAAAACAAAACATTGGTCACAAGTTTAGTCCGACCCCAATCATATATTTTTTATATTTAAAGCATTGGAAAAACTATTGTCAAATTGTTTGATTATGAAGATAATTGTTACTTGCAGCTGTATGTGACACGATTAATTATACTGTGCGGACATAGACACGTGTTAAAACACTTACATGGTTTGTCCAGAGTGAGGCGCTCTCAGGAGAGTAAAAAGACTGCTGCAATAGAGGTTCCATTGACTCGTTCCTCTGTGTCTGCAGTTTACTGACACCCCCAAAGACCATGGCTGCCCTGAGCGCCCTGAGGGACGTCAACTGGAGAGATGGCTGCTACTGACCCCTAAGAAACAGAAGCTCCCGACGTGCACACAGGGTAATGCTGCAATGGGACCCCGATGATTGAAGGGTTCCCACTTTTGGGCTACGACCCAAGAGAGAGTGACTGTTAACATTTCTTTTGAAAGCACTTGTATTCACTGAAGGACAAAGTAGAGACTGTAAAGAGTTTGGGTCCAGCGGGCTGGATCACTACTGACCGATCTGCTGAAACACAGACTGACTCACAATGTGGCAATATTCTAATAATCAGATGTTAAATGTGAACTGGATCTTCTTTAATGTTGTGGATACTTTCATTGGACAGAATATACATTTCTGTATCCAGTTGAAGGTTAGAACAGTTAGCTCATGCTTTTGTACATGCTTCTAATGATTTCCTCTGACCACTTTTTGTAATTATTATATTTTATTTGTCAGATTGTGACATCAGATATGAAAATGCACCCGGATTTGGAATTAAGTGACTTTCCTGTGCCTGTTTAAAAACTGTTTAATTCACAACACTTGCATCTATTGGCTGGACCTTTTCGCACTTTTGATCAGAATAATGATTAACAAGTAAAATAAATCTAAGTTAAAGTGAAGTAGGAGATTTGTAAATGTGAGCGTGCTCGTTTTATCAGTGTTATGTTTGGCCAGTTTATTTTCATTATTGTTTACATTACATGCTGTGATTTTTTCAATGGTATTTGATAAAAACATAATCGCTGCAATGATATTGCACATATGACCCTGATGCTTTTTATGGATGAGAAAAATATAAAAAGGAGGTGATTTTTTAAAGTTAATAAAAGCCTCTCACAATGATTTCTGTGTCTGTCTTAAATAAATATGACCTGTATTGAGGTCTTGAATCGAGTAAATTGGAAAATAAGTGAAAGAAATAGCAGATAGCTCAACTATCTGCAGCAATACACTGACATTTATATGTTTTGATATTCATTTATATTGTTTTGAATGACTGAGTGACATCTGTATGTGTTTATATAAAAGAGACAACATTTGATCCATGGCTCATAATGGGGAACAAATCTTGAACATTTAGGAACTGTTGCATCCTGGTATATATTCACACTAAGGGCCAGTTCTTGAAATCCACTCTACATGTGCAAAACATGTAAAACAGGAGGCAACAACATTGCTGTCCCTTAAACTACCCTGGCAAAACTTAAGATAAATCTAGGATAAGATATGATGATCCTTTATTTGTCCCACAATGGGGAAATTTGTGATATGAAAGCAGTCAAAATAGGCATCAGTAAGTAATAATGAGTAAATCTTAGGTGTATGTCTAATTTATAATTAAGTACTAACCATACTAACTACTGCTGATATATTCCCTCCATGTATTTAGTCCACATTTAACAGAGTACACTTGTTTGCCTGGATGCAGGTGGAGGCAGTTTAACCTGACAGTTAACATCTTGACCCTGGGGCTAAAGTGACTAATGTTTAACAGGTCAGTGTGTTGATGTTGAATCTCCACAGTAACTCTCAGACCACATGCGTTTGAATGCACATAACAAGGTAAGTGAATCGTGGAGCTTATGACCACATACATATGTTTAATTATTTTCACAAAATTAAATTATGTTGTATTTATTAAAACAGGGACTGAGAAAGTGACTTGCACTGTTGATCTTCTGGAATTTGAGATAATGCCTAACAAAGCTCAGGAGGTAAGTGTGATCTGTTTGCGTTTTCACTTCCATGTATCTTAAATCAGCAAATATATTTCCTTTGACGCCTTTCTTAAAGGTTTTTAAATCCTCACCAATTGATTTTGCATGTCATTTTTTTTAAGGATGCTGTGATTAACCTGAAGACGCTGCAGGAGTTTTCCACTCAGCTCGGTTTTGAGTGGACCATTCTAGCATCTGAGCTTGGCTTCAACAGATCTGAGATCAGCCGGTTCCACACCAGGTCAACAGAGAAGAGTGTGCATGCCAGGACCATGTTGGAGAGCTGGTACAGTGTGTGTGCATGTATTTAACACTGCTGTGGTCAGATTTATTCAGCCTGCAGATACTGTTGATTAGTGTCATTACACTCACATACAACTCAAATATGATGCATACAGGTGTTTTGTAAATGAATTAACAGCAGATTAGTAACATTATGCTATAGAGGATATATATCCCATCGTTTTTTGTTTTTTTTGTTTATTAAACCAATTTTAAACTGTATAATTCTCAAAGATATATACACTCAGGTGTTTTCCTGTGGTAAGTATTGTCAGTTTATCATGTTTGACTTTGGACTTTCTTCAGACCGCCCTACATCTGATACAAATGCATCCCATTATATTCACCATGCAGGTATGAGAAGTCATGGGACAAGCCCAATAAGACAAAGTTGCTTCAGGATGGTCTGGAGCAAGCAGGCAGACGGGACCTGGCTGAGAGGCTGCGCTGTCTCCACTGGGGCCACCAGAAGCTGAGCCGCAGGGTGGAGCTGCCCTCCGCCTTCCCCTTCCTCATCACAGTCCACAAGACCATCCACAACCAGGACGCCCTGAACAGGATCAACGAGCTCAACCGGAGATAGACCTGAGTTTGGGTTGCGATGCGATGCATAATTCTGTCTTTGACACATGTCAGGATATGTGTAGAGCTTGTGTTGTATGAAATTAAAGCTTTGCAATGATGAGGAAAAACTCATTTCTAAAACTTGAATTCTTATTTTTCCATTAATGACACTTTGTCCTGAAAATCTTGAATCTTAAAAATATTAGAAACTAGCACAAGCACTGTGTAGTTTCCCATAGAGGAAACATTTGTTAAAGCCCTTAAAATATATTGATGAGAAGTGACAGAGTGCAAAAATTATACTGTGGGTGTAATATAGTTAAGTGAGATCTAGTACTCATACATCAATATATACAATATAATACAGTAGTATGGCTTAGTATTTTGTTATCAAAATAAATTGACCAAACATAAATTTGAATATGTCACAATATTATACCTTTCATTGTACTGTTGACCCTACGTTAACCTGCCGAACAAAAATAAAACCTGAAAATTGAGAACAACTACTACCACTACTACTACTACTACTACTACTACTACTAATAATAATAATAATAATAATAATAATAATAATAATAATAATAAATACACCCTTATTTCAACCAGAAGCCATTTCAAGATAATTCCTCCTTCTCCTTAATGTCTTGGATTTTATGATTTTATCTACACAAACCAATCCTAAATTGACCTAGTTAAACAGACCAATCAGAAGCGTGTTAGCAAGGTTGTGTGAAAGAGCAGTGACCCACAGCGGAAGCCTGGGGAGGATACCTTTCAAAATAAAAGACAACGCTTTCTTCATTTCGAAAGTTACAGACTAATATAGCTCATACAAATACTTCAAACGCGTAGAACGGCTTCAAAATCCACTAAAATGTGTTTTTATTGGAATTGGAGCGAAACTAATAACAATGCATGCGACACAAAATGGAATTGAGTTTTAATTTTGAAAATATTTTTTCCGGAAATTGTGGTTTCAACCTTATCTATTGACACATTTTCTGTCTTGATGACTTCAGCGCTGAGGACAGATAAACAATAGTGAATAGTAGAAATATTCACAGAAACCGGACTCTGCGGTTACACAGTAACGAATCGGCGGACTGTCTCTGGTTCATAAGACACATGATGAGCGTTTGGAGCCCGGAGAGTGTCCGGAGACGCGGCGGAGCCTTCAGCCGCTGATGTGTGATTTCCACCCGGGAGCATGTGTCATTATTCGGATCATGTCATTTGAAGGTAAACATCAAACCCCCCAGTGAAGCCGCAGCCATGGCTTCTTCTCTGAGCTGCTTCAGCGGACCCGAGGTGCTGGAGGACGCGAATCACGCCCGGGGCTTGGTGAACGAGCTCAAGCTGCTCTTCGACTGTCGCCTGCTCGGGGACGTCACCATCGGCGTCGAGTGTGAGGAGGAGTCGCTGGAGCCCGGCGGAGGCTCGACCGGGGGCGACCCGGACCGAGTGTTCCTGTGCAGCCGCAACGTCCTCGCCGCCGCCAGCCCCTACTTCAAGAGCATGTTCACCGGCGGCCTGAACGAGAGCGGCCAGGAGCGGGTGCTCATCCGCGGCGTGGACCCGGAGAGCATGTCGGTGATCATCGAGTACTGCTACACGGGCCGGGTGACCGTCACGGAGGGCAACGTCCAGCGGCTGTACGCGGCCGCCAACATGCTCCAGCTGGAGTACATCCGGAGGGCCTGCTCCAGCTTCATGACCCGGAGGCTGGACCTCTCCAACTGTGTGGGGATGCTCAAGTTCGCGGACACCTACGACAACACGGAGCTGAAGGAGAGCGCACGGGCTTTCATCGCCAGGAACTTCAGCCAGCTGTGCAGCGGGGGGGACCTGTGCGACCTGGACCTGCTGCAGCTCAGGGACCTGCTGTCTCTGGATGCTCTGGACGTGGACTGCGAGAGGAAGGTGTGCACGGCAGCCCTGCAGTGGGTAGAGGCCAATGCCCCGCAGAGGAGGGAGGATGCTCTGCAGGCGCTGAGGTGTGTTCGCTGGAACCTGTTCACCGAAAAGGACAAGCTCTACCTGGAGGGCCTCATGGCCAGGCCTGTCATTGAGAAGTACCTGGCATGCTTCTTCAACAGGTCCACAGAGGACAGCTGTGGCATGTCTGAGACACAGCAGGTGGCAAAACACAGAATAGGCGTCAGCGCAAAAGAGATGATCCTGTTCTTCGGCCTGCCCAACGACAACATCATGTGCTGTGACCCGTACTCTGAGGACCTGTACTTCATGGCTCCCCCTTTGGAGGACCTCAGCAGTCAGGATTACAAACGCTCCACCATGGAGTCTCTAATCGCCTGTGCCACGCCTGAAAACAACCTGTACCTCGCCTCCCACCTCTCTAAACACTTCTGGCTGTATAACCCGGTGCTCAACAGCTGGCAGGAGTTGGCAGAGAGACCTCTGGGGAGGATACACTCCGGGATGGGCTACCTCAACGGCCATGTGTACCTTTTGGGAGGGAGGAACCCAGTGACGGACACCAGACTGAAGGAGGTGGAGTGTTACAGCGTCCAGAGGAACCAGTGGACGTTTGTGGCCCCTCTGCCTCACTCTCTGGGTAAAATGCAGGTGGTGGCGTTGAACGACCACCTCTACGTGGTGAACAAAAGGAGGATGCTCTGCTACGACCCCAAGAGGAACCGCTGGCGCCACTGCGGGTCACTGAGACGAGACAAGCTTCACAAGGCCTGCGTGTTTCAGGACCAGATCATCTGCGTGTGTGACATCCCCGTGGTGAAAGCCTACAGCCCCACCAGGGGGGAATGGAAGAGGTTGGGGGACATTCCTATCGACAGTCGAGCTCTAAACTACCAGGTGATCCAGCACAACAGCAAACTGCTGCTCCTCACTCAGACTTTACTACAGCACAACAAAAACAGGGTCCTCATCCACGAGTACGACCCGGCCAGGGACAGCTGGAAGAACGTCATGGCGGTGTACGTGTCCACGCTGGGGCCCGTGTGCGTTTCGACACGCGTGTACCCAGCGTGCCTCGGCTCAGCTCACAGCTTCTCTACAGAGGAGGATGACGACAGTGGCTCCAGTGCTGACTGGGACTTTGATGGGTTGACAGACGCCGATTCTGACTCTGGTAGCTCGAGCTCCTTCTCAGACGAGAACTGGTAGCGATATGCATCACTGTGTCAAAGAAAAGTCAAATGTATTGGTGATTCAAAGGGTATTTACAGGGTTCGGTCTCATGGAGTAAGTCTCAGATACAGTTTAAAGTCAGTATTGAAACCAGCCATTTAGAGTAGAAGCACAAGCTGTTTTGAAGAGGAAATTTGTTTCTTTCTCTGTTTTTTTTTCTCCAAATCTTGGTCCTGACTAATTCACTGGAGGAGGGAGGGGAAAGAAGCAGGAATGGTTTCATTCGTTGTTTTCAGTCTTTTTCACACAGTGTGAATAAGAGCCGAGAGCGACAGCGTGAAGTCTAGTAGTGTCTAAAAATAGTCTCCTCTATAGAGTAGAGTAGAGGATCCAACATAATTATTTAGCACACGCATGAGGGCAGTTGAATGGAGGCTGCTCGATAGATGTGTAGCATTACACTTCCACAGTAGAAGGGTGCTTGAAGAGCGCATTGTTGCAGTTATTGAGATCAGGTCCCCACATCAGATATTTAAACATTTTCTGAAATGTACAAAAATGAAGAAAAAAACGATCTTGCCTTGTTAAAGGCAGTGAAAAAAAGTGTCCCGGATCTGCCCGTTTATCTTGATCTGTTCCAAAATGATATGGGGTTCTTCCTTGGGTCATGTCCACTCCTCCCTAAAAGTTCACTGAAATCCAGGAGGTCCAGTAGTTTCTGGGTTACAACAATGAGAACATTAGAAAAGCACGCAACAGGGTTAGCACACGCCGCCGCCAAGGCCTCGCAGTCCCCCTTAAATTCAGTCCAACCGTCACAAAGTACCATGAATTACTCCCCAGGAAATAGGTCAAAATGTCCCCCAAAAAACATGCTGTCTCTAAATGTTACAGAAAGAGAAGAATAAAACCTGGATCCACCAGAAAATTTGTTTTGTAGTTTTTTTGAAATCCCGCTGACAAACATACCAAAGAAGGATAAAAAATATGAGGTACTTATAATAACGCATTTCTGAGGCAAAATGACTTTAAACCTTAAGATTAACAGACCCCCCTTGGTAAATTCGTCCAGAAAACAAAGACGTGTCTTGCTCCTGAGTTAATTTTCAGATTAGCGAGGAAGCCTTGTGGCTTTTTGTGAAGAATTCGATGGCAAACAAGCAACTTAACTGCGTCTTTCATTAGAGACTTTGTGCTTGGTTAATACCGAGCAGAGTGGCTGGTATTTAACATTTTGAACACTCTGCGGAAAATGGAGTATTTTTGACTTGACAGCTTGTCTTAAAACTGTTTGCACATACAGAGTACTACTCCCCATGATAAGTAAATGGACAGTTTGAACCAGTGGAGGGCTCCTTTAATGCTTTAACACAGCTCGTGCTGTGTTATATTTAGACTGGAATATGCTAATAACATGACAACTAGCATACTACTTAGCTGGAATGCAGGAGCAGTCCTGCTTATGATCGATGTAAAATCGTGACTGTGACTTTTGGAACATATGGCAGCTCCCCTGGCTGACGTTCATGGCTCTGAACACTAACGGTCATTTACAGGGCTTAAGAATTTGCAGTTCTTGTAACGTTGGTGATGCACGTCCCGATGTCGCACATGGTGAAAACTGCTGTATGAAATGTAGAAGCCATTGTACTATGCTCACTCAGGTTTTGGCTTTAAAAATAAGCCTGTATGCCATTATTGACTTTTTTTTTAGATGTTGTGTAATGGTGAAAGATGTTGATGACAAATTATACATTTTATTGAACTTATTTAAAACTATTTGATTGTGTGTATGATTTTATATCCATGGATTTTGTTTTTACTTAACATTTGTTACAATCAGAAATCAACTAACAAGGTGTTTTGACTTGTACTGTTAAATCCTGATTAATTATTTTATATGAGGAAGTTTTGTCTGCATGTTTCCAACTGTCCCAGAGCCATTGGCTTCAACAACTGCCCGTACACTCACTTACCAGTTTATTATCTGTCTTGAATCACATTGAAGTGTTTTAATCTGTCTAACCTCATTGATATAAATGTTGTAGACAGAATATTAGAGACAGTGCAGCCTCCAGAATGTTGATTAAGTTGAGTTCATACCTCAGAAACATATTTATGAGTCCTGTGGTTTGAGACTGTTAAAGTTAGTAGTACCTAATAAACTGGTAAATGAGTGTAGATCTTCTTGTTCTCTATGATGGGAGGTTGAAGTGATTGTGTGTGTGTGTTCATGCGTGCAAGAGGAGGGAGGGAGGGTTGGTTGGCTGTTGTAACAGGTGGTCTGGATGATAAAGCTGTTTTTGTGTTTGTCAATTAAACATCTGTGTCTGATGCAGAAGAACATGTGAGTGTGTATTAGTTTTTTAAGCACAAGAGGGAAAAAAAACACAGGTACACAACACAAGATTCAAATGTGATCTAATTTTATTTTTCAACATTGTAGTAAATAAAAGTATTTATATGGCAACAGCAGGGTGAAAATGAAGGTCACACTCAATGTCATAGTTTGCGACAAACAGAAAAAGCTTGGCAATAATTCAAAGCTGTGTTTATTTTTAAATAAATATTTTACTTCTATAGCTGGATTTTTTAATTTAGTTAAATGTTGACATTTTAAAAATATATAGTCAAATCAATTTTGTAGAAAAAAAAATAGATAATCAGCAACACAAGTAGTAGCAAAATCATGACGTACATATTAAGTAACATTTCTTTTTCCACCCGAAAGTGAGCATGTCAATTTATTGTGAGTTAGAATTAATCAATTAACTTGAGCTCCAACTTGTAGCTTGGTTTACATCAACTGCTTAGTGTGTTCAAGTTATGGTGAGCATGCAGCATGACACTGAATTTAACTTGAGCTAATCTTTTATCAAACATTCTAAATTGTTTTAAGAACCTCTTACTAAACATGGAGAAGTTTGGTTTTGTCCACATTTGTAGAACAAGCTCCCCATAAATGGGAGTTCTTTTAAATCAATGCGGCAAAATTTCCAAATAATTACATTCCTTACGTTATTTTCACTCTTATCTATGAAACCCTCTTTTTTGTATAGCCTTATGTTTCTTTTACTATTTGTCACAATGAATTATATATTTTATGTTTATTGTGGAAATGTGCTTTACAAATAAAACTGCTTTCCCTGACATTTGAATCAGCTATTTGATAAACTCATTCATTTAAATAATTCATTAAAGGAGGAAGACGTTTAGCAGCTAAATTAAATATTTTTGTACTGAATTATTCCTATTTAAGCAGAACAAGTGATACATGTAGTGAAATGTATGTAAAGTGGTGAATAACGGTGCAGACAACACTCGTCCATCTGCGGTCTCTCCAACTCTCGCGATGTTTGAGCGCAGTTCTCCACCAGACCGCGAGATGAGGAGAAATGGCAAAAGACAACAAGGCTGAGGAGGAATTTGACACAGTTTTCAGCAGAAACGATTCTCTGGAGCTTTCTGCACAGCACGACCATGACCCCACACAGGCCCGGACCTTTAAGATCATCGTGATCGGAGACTCCAACGTGGGGAAGACGTGTCTGACGTACCGGTTCTGCGGAGGCACCTTCCTGAAAAACCCCGAGGCGACGATCGGGGTCGATTTCAGAGAGAGGTCGGTGGAGCTGGATGGGGAGAGTGTCAAGGTGAGAAGAAACACACAAAAACACAAACACCACACACTTCACATTGTGGTTAAGTAATCTCTCTGAGCCGTGGTCCATATGTGGACATTGAGGAGAGTCTGTGCTGGAGCTGTATGGAGACAGTATCGAGACGAGAGGAAACACAGTCACACACAAAACACACTTTATTCTCCTGCGGAATGAACACAACCACCTCAGAGCCGTGGTCCATACACAAACATGGAGGAGTTTAACATGGAGCTAACTGGAGAGAGTATCAAGGTGGGAGGAAATACACAAACAGACACTTCATTCTACTGCTAAATGATCACAACCATCTTTGAGTGGTGGTCCATATGTGAACATGGAGGAGAAACTGACCAGCAGCTTGATGCAGATGGTGGGTGACCTGTCCTGCATCTACCAATAAATTAATCCCTTCAGATAAAGAAAGGCCAGAGAATATCTCTGTCGGCTTTTTATTTTTATCTTCCCACAGTCATATATCGGGTTAAAAGATAAGTTTAGACATATATGAGTTAATTTACATATTTATCTTTACACTTTACCCTATTAGATATTTACATTGGCATCATAAGAACAATATTAATAATGTGTGGACTCTGCCTCTGTAGTTCTCACATTTACCTCAGTCTGAGGCCTGTCTGCCTTATTCTGTGTCTGTTTCCTACTCCCTCCACATAGGCCTTCCTTTTTGTTGGAAAGGAAAGCATATTGCACTGTGGAACTGGGTGAAATCTATCTTCATTACTAGACTGGTATTAAAGCCTATATAGACTAGATCTGTGACCAAGTGTCAAGTATTAATATCTTCAGCAGGAACAAATAGGCTTGGAGCGTTGAAACCAGAGAGAGGCGGGATGTCAGAGTATTGAGGGATATTGTTGGTTTCAGTGTTTCCTTAGTGTTGGTTGATGATGTGAAGAATATACAGTAACGCCACTGTTTGACTGTTATAATCTAATATTATACCACTGTTTGTTTCTGTTGTGCCAGTTGCAGATCTGGGACACGGCCGGTCAGGAGCGTTTCAGGAAGAGCATGGTGGAGCACTACTACCGCAACGTCCACGCCGTCATCTTTGTGTACGACGTGACCAGCCTCCCATCTTTCGACAGCATCCCCGAGTGGATTGAGGAGTGCAGCCGACACTGTGTGGGGCCCCTGGTGCCGCGCATCATGGTGGGAAACAAGTGTGATCTGAGGGAGTGCAGGGAGGTCCCCACGGCGGCCGCCCAGTGTCTCGCTGACAGATACAACTTCCCGTTGTTTGAGACCTCGGCCAAAGACCCTGCTGAGAAGGAGCACGTCGATGCCATTTTTCTGACGATCGCTTATAGGCTGAAGAGTCACAAACCTCTGAGACTGAAGCAGCTGCGTGAGAGCGGTGTGAGTAATCTGTGGAGCCAGAGAGAGCAGGAAGAAGCAGCTTGTCAATGCTAAGGTCACCTTCCATCTTATATGGATTTTTATGAAGGTCACCCCGGCAGTCTGGGACAATCACGATGCTGAGAAACATTGAGTTGGGCTTTCAAACGTTGACGTCTGAAAGGACAGAAGCTTCTTATGATTTTTGCACTTTCCCCTTCCTGCTGTAAGGCACAGCTTGTGATAGTATGGGTAACAATGTATATCTAAGTTTGCACAACATTGAATCAACATTTCAATGAAATGCACAAATCGATTTGGAGTTATGACAAGTATATGTTTCATACTTTACATGAAATCATTCACAGCATTGCAGAGTACATTTTATTATGCACATGAATTATATGCAATCAGCCGTCTAGTAGCACTACAACTATCAGAATCCAAAGCAGACAGTAAGTAAAGGGAAAAACAGTTTTCCCTGTGCATAGAGGGACCAGTGAGATAAACTGTGAAGTGAACATTCTCTATAAATGTTTTACAGTGACATGAAATTCCTAAAACTGTAAGTTTTGGTGCTGTTATTACGTGTTCATCTCTCAAATTTCCAGCTTTATGATGTCAGAACTAAACACATTTGACTGGAACTTTCTTGCATGTTTTCAATAATGCAAATGTTTACCAGCAGCACGAAGAATTGAAACAATATAAAGCTGCAAATCAATAAAAGTGATTTGAAAAGTGGCACGATTTTTTCTTTGGATTCCTCAGTCTTGTTTACAGATTTTTATTCGATATGAGAAATTAAACATATGGGAAATATGTTGAAAAATGTCACATAAGAATACATTAGAAATAAATATTAGAATTTATATTATTATATCATCACAACACAGAAATATCTGTAGTGTCCTGGTCAGGAGTGGCGCAGGAGACAGAACAGGACATAGTGTATCAATTCTGCTGTGGGGATCAAGTGTTTTCGTTTAACATAAGAAAGACAAGTGTCAGCCGTTATCACCAAACGCTCTCAACGTAAGGTGAGTTACAGGTGACACTTTCACTTTACGCGATATGTGGTTCAATATCAAGTTTATGGAGAAAAACTGCCTGAGGTCTCAGGCTGGAGGAATGCCGTGTCCTGTAAAATGCATAAAATTTATAAAAATGTTTACAAAAATGCCATTCATTTAAGCATATTGTATCAGAGATTAATATTTCAGCCACAGAAATTCTATATTTACTTTAAATTGAATACAGGTCTTGGTATTATTGGTCACACCACATGATGAGAAGTCACTCCAAATTCTATGAAAACCTCTTCATCATTTAAAGAGCTCGATAAAAGCAATCAGATACAAGAAATGGATTTAAACCAGATTTTATTACTATTTCATACAATTTTCATAAACACAAGCGTTCCGTTAACATTTTTTTAAATAAATCTCATCAAGAACATTTAAATGCGGCACACACTGTTGTGAACAAACATTTAATTAAACTTGACGTGTGAAAGTGGGGCACGTTGCATGTTCGTCTTCTGGCTGCTCTTGTGCTTCATCGACATCAACCAGAACCAGTGGAATGTTCTCCATAGATGGCGGCGTAAGGTCTAACACAGCGTTTGCCATATTTGAACTTTCTCTGTAAGCACTGGATGCAGACCTCCTTCTCTCTTGTTTCTTTTTCTCTCTCTCTGTCAACTCACTTGACTTGGCTTATGGAATCTTTCGCTGCTGTTTATTTCTCTGGTAGCTGAAAGAGATTTAGTGGTAAAATAAATGTAAACAGTTACAGTCACTCACGCTTTCTTACATACTTGCAGTGGCGTTTCTACATTAGGGGCACGTGGGGCACTGCCCCACCAGATCCAGATGGCGCTGTTTTGCAGAAAGCTGAATACATCTGTACTTTGTGGCAAAATATATTTTATTTTATATGCAGAGTAGAGTGAATGTGTGTTTGAATGAACTGGACTCACAAGCATTATAGTCTTGTTTTGGAGTAATTTGATGTGTGTTTCTGTCTGTGTGCTTGCTCTGTGTAATGCTGCTCTCTTGCCGTCCCTCTCTGCTCTGGGAGCAACAGCCCAAGTTTAAGACTGTTGCCATGGAAACACCAATGAGAGTGAACCAGACAGGCCGAAGTTAACATTGGGGAGGATGGGGCACTTTCAGTTGTGCCCCACGAAATCTGTCTAGCAACTCGACTCGAATAATGCAAAAAGCGACTCCAACTCCTAGCCTAGTGCCTGCTCAACTTTACCTGAGCTAACAGACTAACAGGCTATCCCCGTGAACACGACCCAAGTCTGTGGAGAGGGTTCACTCCCATATAGGATGAATAATACGGTTTGAGTTTCGGTTTGTTCTCTTGACAGAGAAGCTAAAGACGTCTGCGCTCCCGTTTATGTGGTAAGTCAAGTTTAGTATTGTATTCATGTGTTAGTAGTGATGAGCAGTTACCTGTACATGGCTCATGAGTTTAGCTCCGCTAGCCTGCAGGCGATGCTAACGGGACCCCCGACATGATCCGGTCCACCCTGCGGGGGAAAGCATTAGAGTTGATGAGGGTGAGTGTGTCCGGAGAATAAGCTCCACCACGTAAGATATCTGATGGTATGTAAAGTTGTTTAACTCGCCAACCCATTTGACTTGACTACGTTACACATATCATTATTTTGCAGAAACAGATATACTGTGATCAGCTGAGTATATTTAAAGTCACATCTGCATTTTAAGAGCAGCTGTTTAAGTAGAATACATCTCCTAAAGCTCTTCACTCAGAGTATTGATGTTGATGTTGATGTGAATTAATGTGTCTGTCTAATCTTTTTACTTTGTTGCAATCATTTAATGCTGTATTATAGCCAACATCTTTGTGTCGCGTTGAGCGCTGAAGCATGTGAAATGTATTTGAAATAGGATTTCTGCTCCCTCATAAAATGTATAAAATTGTTGATTTATCCTTTTAAAAAATAGATTTTATCAACAGCCACAACTTTGTTCACTGTATAATAAGAATACTCAGTAGGTGTGTTTGTGTCTGTCCGTAGAGGTGACTCCACAGTTTTTCCAGCAACTACAAGAGCAGCTGGTAAAAATAAAAAGCGAAATAAAAAGAGACGAAAAGACCGGATCCCAAAAGACAGTCCCTCAAACACGAAGACTGCCACTGAAGAGCCAATCGGGAAGATACCTTTGTAGCAGAAAGGAGAAAACTAACAGGACAGAATGGCCCTTTACTCCTCAACAGGAAAAGGAGGGGCGAGGAAGATAATAAAGGTGACACGCCTGTGAGGAAAAAGAAACTGCTACAGCAAGAACAGTGGCTCAATTCCTAAGGAAGGAAATCTTTACTAGATGGGGCATTCCGGATTACATCTTGTCTGATCGTGGTCCCCAGTTTGTGTCAACTGTGTTCCGTGAACTCTGTGAACACTGGACTGTGACTCCAAAGCTTACCACAGCATATCATCCACAGACCAATATGACTGAGAGAGTGAATCGTACTCTTAAGTGTATGATAGCTTGCTATGTAGATGATAATCATGGTAAATGGGATCAGTACCTCCCAGAGTTCAGATTTGCGATCAACTCTGCTGTTCAAGAAACTACAGGGGTAACACCGGCAGAACTTCAGATTGGTAGGAAGCTCAATAGTCCAATGGACAAAGTTCTGAAGGGAAAGATTTACCCACCTGATGCCCCTGTGTATGATGTGATCCATCAACTAAAACAACTACAAGCAGATGTTGAAGACAATATAAGGAAATCAAAAGAAAGGCAACTGAGGAACTACAACAAAAACCGCCGTGATGTTGTATTCAAACCTAAACAAAGAGTCTGGGTTCGGAATTTTCCTCAGTCCAATGCAGAGAAGAAATTCACAGCTAAGCTGGCAAAAAAGTGGAAAGGACCCTACCGTGTAGTTCGACAACTTGGACCCATCAACTATCAAGTTGTTTTGGAGGATACCGGTCAGGATGTAAGAACGGTACATGTCTGTAACCTTAAACCTTTCTACCCTAGTGCTGAGGACTTGGAGAAAATGGAACAACTAAGAGTACTAGACATCCTTCACGAAAGCTCAGAGGAGGAAGATTTCCTAGGGTTCTAGATTGAGCCGGATTAATGGACAACGAGTTATGAGCCACCACTAAGCGTGGTCTTGTCAAGAGGGGATGGCCCTTTACTCCTCAACAGGAAAAGGAGGGGCGAGGAAGATAATAAAGGTGACACGCCTGTGAGGAAAAAGAAGAGGGAAAATTCGAACAAAGGCAGCATGGAGTGGAAACATGTGAAGTGAGAGTAGCTGTAGGAAGGACATCTAAAAAACAGATATATTAGTTCTGGAAAGTTAATCCAAGAATGGAATGGATTTATTGCATCAACGTCCTGGACCATGAGGAAAAGAAGCTGATCCCTGGAGCCTGAAGTGGATGATAAACCCCATCTAACCTGCTCGGATTGGAAGGTGAATCCCTCTGTCCTGGATGGAACAAATAAGATAAGTCTCCTATTTGAAACTCTCCTGGCTTCACCGAGTGCTCTTGCCTCTGGAAACTTCACCCCTCATCTTCCCTCTACCTGGAGGTTAAAGGCCCTCCAAAAAGGAACAAACATTTCCCTTACTTCACTTATTCATTGGACCCTAACTCCCCTCTCCAACAACCCCCCACTAACACACACACGAACACACACAAACTAACCCTTGACCATGAACTCCTAATGGAAGCTTCTTTCATAATGTTTATTGGATGGACGATTAATTGTTCCCTATTTGAAAATTGATTTGATTGCATGGTGTACTGGATATTTTTGGTCAAAATGAGTTATTTTCTGTTTATCCATAGTACCTATTTGATTTGATGTTAACTTGAGTGAATACTTCAATTTAATATATATTGATTTACCGAATTTATGGTTTTGTGATTTATTTTTCTTTGATGTCTTTTGTAGCTAGGTAAATGAGCTATCCGGGTTAACTCTTGTACCTGGAGATATTATACATTTTGACAGGTGAAGAATTCCCTGTCTGGAGCCCAACTCTTTAATTTTTTAGATTTAGAAAAACCTACGCTACACTTTCAGATGAAAATGTCTTGAAGAAACCGGTGGTAAGGTTTCACATTGAATCGATTTTAGAAGTTAAGATGATGTGACGCCCAGGCTTTGACACTAGGCTCTGTGGTTTCTATGTGTGCATGTCTCCCGTTTTCTCCGTTCAACATGTATGAGGAGCTGGAGATTGCAGGCTGTGGTAAGTGAGGGGCGGGGCTCCAGGTGATGGCCACCAGTTGGCCATCACTATATAGACGTTGTCCCGGAACCTCAAAGAGGTCTTTTTTAATTCTCTGACCTGGCCTGACGCGGGAAGGCTGCCTGCACCTGTTTTTTGTATCTATTTTGTTCATAAACTTGAAATATTGTTAAAACGTTACCCGACGGTGTCTGTCTTCCCTATGTCATGACTACTGTGAGCTAGGTAGTCGTGACAATATGTATTCTTTTATAATCTTGGGAAATTAAAAGGAATTTGTTTTTACTTTACAGGAAACAAAAACTGTTTTGAAAACAAATAAAAGAGAACCAAGCTCCATCTCAAAGGAGAGGTAAGTGAAAGCCTAACCCTGCCACCACTACCAAAAAAAAAGACTGTCACGCTGTCTTACATTAACATTTACAAGTTTATATCTCAGTGAAATATTTTATAAAAGGTTAGCATAACAAAGACAACAAATACATGTCCACTGAGTGAGACTTTCCTTTAATTTTTAAATCAATAAGAAAAAAACATAATTTTTTTTTAATCAAAAATAACCACCAGCTGTGTGTTTGTGTCTGTCAGGGGAGATGACTCAATGAATATTCAAGCAAGTGCAAAAATCTTAGCTGGACATACAAATGAGAGAGATATTGGGGAAAAAGAAGTTTAGACTTTACAGAACTATGAAGGTAAGTCTCACACAGAGTTCTACAGCTTCACATACACCACACATTCAGTGGTCTGGACATGTACATCATAAAACAAGTGTGTAGCTGTAATACTGAACCATGAGACTTTCTATTTCCTCCAACAGAATGACTTTGGAGATTACCGAAATAAGTCAGAGCCGAGTTCCTCTCAGAAACCTTACAACAGGTAAGAGACTCATTACACTTCACAGTCAGCATGTGTCAGGACAAGGCAAATATATTTCACAGTTTTCAAGTTCATATTTCAAACCAAAGACACTAACAGGAGCAGTTCCGTATCCAAAAACTCAATATTTCCAACTGAACTGTGGCCATAGTAAAAATCACACCCTGGCATTGAAAGCCTGATCAGATTTTTTTTTCTTGCTGTTCTACTTCACTGTATTGGTTGTGTTAATTCAGCCATGGGTGTTGTTATAGAAGTTTGGTGGAAGCTGGTGAAAGGAGAACTCGGGCAGCAGCTGATGTCTTATGCAAAAAGGTTTTCAAGCCTAAAGTAGGCATGACTAAATCACATTGTGTCCTTGAGTCTTGCCACTGGTGAAATGCGCAAAAGAGTTGAAGTTGGTGAGAGTTGAAGTTGGTGTCTCTCTGTCAGGCACATCTGAGTTAGATATGAAAGACCCTCAACATAGACGCTACATTGCATTGTTGGTTGGCCCTTTATCTTTAACCTAACCTTGCGTACTGCTTAGAGAGAGAAGGGAGGATCTGTTGAATTTAGACAGGCACTATTCTCCTGTACAGATATATGTGTAATATACATTAATATATAGTGGCAAACACAGTAATGTGTGAGGATATTCAAAAATTCCTCAAAAGGGGTCACTTGAGAATAAATGCTACACTCATGTCTGTGGTGTGACTGGCATCCGTCTGTCGCCTTCTAACCAGCCTCTACTTCTTGGCTGGGCCTCCCTCCTCTGAGAGAAACTGATCTTGGGTGAGTTAATCTGCATAAACACACACACAAGGAGGTAAATCAGCTGATCAATGATCACCTGCTGTTTGATTTCATACTCAAGCTTCAATTATAGAAATACTTAGCACTAGCTGTTTTCACTGTTTATGAGATTTTCGTAAAATTCAAGTTATTTTGCCAAACATCTTCGTCCTTGACAGGTTTCCAAACCCCGCTCAAATCTGCTACATGAACTCCAGCCTCCAGAGTCTGCTCACACTGATGGAGTTCATCAGAGACATCAGCCATCAGGAAGCTGCCTGGAAGATGGTCCCCGAGGCTGCAGTTCTCACGTACTGCAACAACACACAATCACACTGATGCACACAAACACACAGGTCTAAAATGTCAGAGGTGACAGCAGAGGTCTCCTCTTTTTTTTCACCCTCTACAGGGCATTCATGAGCATAGTGAGGTGTCATCACTCCCCTGATGATAAAAAGAAACTCAACGCCCTCTATACCTACAAAAGGGAAGTGGCTAGGAGGTCTCCAGAGTTTTCGGACATGGGGCAGAAGGTGTGTTGGCTAATTTGATAGTTTGTCTGGTGTGTTCTTCGTCCTGATTTCATACTCTGTGCATTGAACCCTCTGCATTTCTACGTTTGCAGGATGCTCATGAATTTCTGATGTCCTTTCTGGAAAACATCGAAGGGTTGAAACCTTTGATGAAAAAATTGTTCAACAAGACGGAAAAACTCTACAAATGCCCCGTCACTGAACACCTGTCCTTCAGGATGGAGAACACCAGGACCTGCATGAGGTAAATCCACACAGAGAAAAAACACTTGTATTTTATTCTTGTTTATGTGACTGGAAATGTATCTGGTCATGAACCTTTAGCTGTAATTTAATGAATGTTGCTCCTTTATATTGCAGATGTCGAAACTGTTCGGGCACAGAGGAAATGTTCAACAACCTGTCTCTGAACCTGGTGCCTCAAGAATCAGTTCAGGACATGCTCAACAATTACCTGCTAGTGAGTCACGGCTGTCCCTGTCTAGTGCCGTCATCCTATGAACTCACACACAAACACACAAACAAAGTTACTCATAGTACTCTTCATCTGTGCATATTATCATTTGAATCTTTGGTCACTGTGTATGAGACAAATCAAAGTTTGGACATTGCTCATCTATACAGTTTGAATTCACACCTACATAATTCTCTCTCTCTCTCACACAGTATATCACTGATAACTGACCATCTCTGTATTCTTTTTCAGGAAACAGATACTGAGTACAAGTGTGTCTGTGGTGGCACAAATTCCAGCCAACAGTACAGCTTTAAATACTTGCCCAGGTAACTGGCATCACATCCACCACAGTTAGACCACAACAGAGACTTTACCTTAATCAAACATCAAGATTGCTTGATATTTTTCGAAGAACATTTCCTCACAATGTAAAAATCAATTTTCAGACTCTCGCTTATTTTGTTGTCCATCACAATAAAATGGTAGTGATGACAATTATGTCACAAATGTAACAGGGGAATCGGTGTGTAGCAATTATCAAAAAAATGCTTACATCCTTTTCTACAAGAGATGGGTAAGTTTACCTATTTTTTTTATTTTTCTTAACAATAATGGTGATAACAGGAAGTGATACACAAAATAGAAATAGGAGAGCGCTGGTGCTGGGATATTGGTTTACAGGTGGTTTTGATAGTTTAGTTTTAGAAGAGTTTAAACATGAAAGAGCCGACTGATGCGCCAGGCTTGCAGAGCACGCAGACAGCGCATGGTCTGAATGTGCGCGCAGCGCCCGCGACGCTGTGTGTGTAGTATGTAGGAGGCGTTACTGTAATTGGATGAATGTTGTCAATGTGTGTATTATGTTATTTATTCATAGATGCCACATATGTATATTTGTATATTTGATGTTCAGATTTTCCTGATGTGTTTGAGAATTGCTGTAAATTCTGAAATTGCAATGCGTTTATATTTGTTTATACATTATCCATGGACTTGAAGCCAGAGAACAACGTGTCCGTTTCATTACTGCACTTTTCCTCTATTTTAGGGGCATAACATATACAACTGGTCCTAGAGCATCGTGCGTAATACTCAGAGCGATGCTTTTGAGATCCGTGCGTAAAACTCAGTGTTGCTTTTGAGAATTTCGAAGCTACACTATGGCGAAACGTTGAGAGAAACAGAACTACTCGACCGAAGAAGCCAGGGATCTGTGTCTTCGGCGTGAAAGCTACAAGTCTGGGGACGACATATCAGAGAAAGAGAGCGATATATAATTTGCCTCCGCGGAGGCCATGTTTCAGGATGGAGGAGACTTCACTCTCCTCCGAATGGGCCGTGTGGAGTGTTGAGCACATGAAGACGTCAGTGGGCCTCCTCAGCTGCCATACTTCACAGTATCTACATGACCAAATTACCACTTAATTTTTTCTGTCACAGCCTGATTGTTACTGTATTATGTGAGGTTCCCCACCCCCAGGCCTGTCATGTGTGGATCAACACTTTTAAAGCAGCACATTTCTCGCCACATTTTCTGATACATGCAACATTGAACCTTTATTACTATGTATAAATAGATGTCTTTTTCAGATATCGGATTTAGACACCTATAAAATACATTTTTAGTTTTTAATATTTAATTTCATGATTGTTTTCCGGGCACACAGGAAGACTGAAGGTATTGGTTTCATTATAACTGACATTTAGTATAGAGCGCTGTGCTCCTGGTGAGATTCTGGTAAATCTCATTTTAATCCGTTTTTGTGTGTTATAAATCTGTCCGCCCCATCCTGCTGGGAATATAAATCACAGTGTATGGATGCGGATGCAGTAGGGATTACAAATACATGACAAAGAAAACATAATCATCATAGCAACATAAACACTAAGCGGATGCAGAAATGTCAGGCAGTGACGTCTGACTTAAATCAAAAGGAGAGATTTGCATCAGACCCTGTTTAATTGAATTATGTGCAAATTCAAGGACCTAACTTTAAATAACTGCTGGTATTAGCTCTTTATTCAAACTTGACACTTCTGTCTCTCTTTCTATTTACCAGTTAAACAACAGTGTGGTAGTGAGGGGGCTGGGAGAGCTCCTTCACCTGCAACACAGACGATCAATCAGCACAGGTGAGAGCTGTTAACTGAGACGCTCTCAACACAGAGCAACTGGAGTATGATGCAATCTGTTGATTTTCAGTAACATGGGAGCAGATGAAGCATTTTCTTGTTCGTCAGCCTCATGCATGTCAGTGCTGCACATCCGTACTCTTTGCACATCTCAAAGATTTCAGGATAACTGATGTTAATACACTTTCCTTACAGCAGCAAGAGATAGTTCAACATGTCTGTTAGTGTTCTGTTAATACAAGTTGTCGCAGTGACTGTAGCTGAGTTTTAAGGCCGATTTAAAGTCGGATTTAACTCAGGCACGAAAGAGCCCCTTGCGTGTTTGTGTAACCCCTCTTGTTGCTTGCGTGCGTCCGCTATTTTTCTAACTATACGAAAAAGCTACGAAAGCCTCACGCAGCCCCTGCAAGGCTGTTATTGGTCTGCTGACTACATCCCGTTGGGAGTCTAGTTTCCGGTTTCATAGCATAATACCGCCATGGCAGAAACCAAGAATGATTTTGAAGAATAGACCAACTCGAAGAACGTTTGGCAGAAGAGGTGCGAAAATATAACCATTTGTACAACCTGTCCTTGGCCGAGTACAAAGACACACAGATGGCCATAAGATCTCGGCGAACATCGACGAGTGTCTGAAGCGATGGAGGGAAATCCAGGACAAATTTGTCCGGCAGAAAAAAGCTATGAGGAGCAGCAGTGGTGATACAGGGGGAAAGAAAGTCCCTGCATTTTATTTATTCCCCTGTGGATGGGAGGACACATCAAACACCGGGCGACGTCGTCCAACTAGGTAAATATAAAGTCCTGGGTTCTTGAACAGCCGCTGTGTGTTCGAGCTAGTTCCATATCTCTCAGCGGTCGAACAAGCGTAGCATATCTGCCCGTCCTCAGCCTCGATTGAGGCGCATGTACGTCAGTGTACGCACATGCCACCTCCGTCTCCTATTTTGTGGTTGTTCTTATAGTCCCCTCCTTCGCAATATGATCAGTTGCTGTTCAATGTTAATCAGCTCCAGCTCCACCAACTGACTTTGAGTCAAGGTTACCATCGTTCACGGTGTGTGTGGAGATAAATAAACACTCAATGACAACAGCCACACACACAAAGAAGGCATCTCTAAGGGCGTCTTAGACAAAACACGTTACACCGCCTAGTGTTCTGCCGGGGAATTGCTTTGCTACACGTGCAACCCTTGCAACTGTGTGGCCAGCCCCAGGAGCAGTCCTATAATTCGGCCTTAAGAAGTTGTTGCCTGTGTACCTTTGGTCTTGCTCAACAACAGTTTGTTTGTTTCAGGGTGTGTTAGTGGACAAAGCTGTAGCCACAGATTGTGGGATTACGTTCTTCAACGTGTTCTCCTCCACCATGACCTCCAAATACAGGGGCGATGCCTACTTTGGATCAACTTACATCTGTGAAATGGCATTTTCACAAATGAAAATTATCAAAGTACAGGAGCCAGCTTACTGATGGACATCTCAAAGACTGCATGAGACTGGCTGTCTGTAGCTATGAGCCAAACTACAAAGCACTCACAGACAATATTCAGGCACAGCCAACACATTTATTTGAGTGAGTAAAATGACTGCAATATTTTTGCCTTCTGATGGCATTGTGGCATTGTGAAAAGTGATGATGCATAAGGTGGGAGACTGAATTGCACTGACTGAATTTTGTTGTTGTTGTAATTTTGTGCACATTACAGTTCTACTTTCTAAAATGCTCATTGTATACGTAGCAACTTGCATGAACCTTCAGAGGATCAACATGGCACCCAATATGATCTGCCCACTGCAAGTGTTTGGATTTTTTTGTTGTTGTCTACAATTAACAAAATCATTTCCTTATACAAAGAGATAAGGTCATGGCTTCCAAAACCATAATCACAAATAGGTAGCACAAAATATTACCTGTACAAACACCATAACCAAAATGGAACATGCTGGTAATCAATAACGCAACGACAAACCTCAGGGAGAACTAGCCGGTCTAAAGTAAAGTTTCACATCACTTGACGACTCAAAAACTGCATAAAAAGTTAGATCCTGGACACATTACTACAGTTGTACCCAACGAAGCACAAACTTTAACTCACCTAATTTATCAAATCCCTCACTGGTGAGCACAGTGAGCAGGCCTCTGAGTGCAGTGACAGTTTAAGCAAACCCCCTGGTTCCTGCCTAACTTTCACTAAACCTAAACGGCGTGCCGGGCTCGAGGCGTCTTTAAAAGCAAAACTTCAGTGAACCTCAGCCATACGACCAAGGACCTGAAATGCTTACCCCCGCCAGAGAAACAGGTCTCCACCCAGGGTTACCTCCAAAAATAACAAAGGCAAAAAAACAAATGACTACACCGATGGAAGGACAGATAAATCAGTCCAGCTGGCATACTCCCCTATCTAACCAGGGAGATCACTGACATGTTCAAATCAACAACACTCAGAAACTTTACTCACCATATACTCACCAGGAGCAACACAGCAGCCTACTGTCGCATTCAGACAACACACCACTAAATCAATCTTACACAATCTAGGGTAAAAAACACTCACCTTCCAGATGGATGGTGAGGGAAATAGAGAAGTCCTAACAAAGTTGCTCATCAAACCAAAACTTGTTGTGTCAAGACCTGTGCAACATAGATGCAGTGAAGTCTGTCCTCCATCTTTTAAAGTTAAGCTCATGTTTGGGAGGAAATATACTTTTTTCCACTGAATGAAGGTGTGGGGGGAGCATCGGACCTTTTCGGTCGGGAATTCCCAGAGGCCAAGGAGATGGTGATGCTAGAGTTGCAGAGGGTGTCTGGAGGACAGGCAGACAAGCAGGATGATCTGGGGAAACCACCTGCCAGAAAGCTACACAAGGCCTAGGCCAGCAGCAGCCTAGACAGTGTGTTTGAAGAGATGGCATATGAGCAAGCATCAACATCACTGAGCAGGGCACTACCTGCACCTGCAAAGCCGAGTATAAAGGCCAGGCTGCATTCCACTGATCTCACTCTCTCCCTGGACTGCAAAGCCCCTGCTCCTCGTCTGTACTTTTGCTCTCCACCATAAAACAGTTACATACACTTGGCTGTCACTATATTCAACTATGGAAGACTTCAACCTCACGCCAGAGAAGATCTCTAAGCCCGTCTTTGCTGCACACCTGGAAAAATGAGTGTGGGTTAGCGTAAGTGTAGTGTGGCGACGTTTGAAATCTCGAGAACCAGCTGTAGCATGTGACTGATTCAGGAACTAGTTTGCAGGTTTGGTGTGCGATTCGAAATAAAAGGGGCAGCGAAACGCAATGGATTCCCCTTCACATTAACTTGTCTTGGGACTTCATTGCACGTTTGTTTGTAATATATTCAACCTTTTTTTTGCGATGGAACCAGCGAGAAAGGAGATTTTCCGCTGTCTGGGAACATTTTGAGCAGATCTCTCCTGATAAGGTATGCACTCAGTAATAACAACTAGTGTAAAATACTGTAAATAGATGTGACGACAGAGTATCCAGTGTTCCAATGTGTTTCTTCTAATTTCTGGTATTTTAAAAGGTGAAGTGTCTGTTGTGTTCAAAAGAGCTTGGCTACAACAATAACACCTCGTCTATGCTGGGGCATTACAGAGCCTTGCATGGAGACCAACCAAGGTGGACCAAGCTCAGGTAAGCCATTTCAGGATGCAACGATATAAGACAGCATACAAACATAAAATTACACGGTACGTTTGTATTAGACAACATTAATTAATATTTTATATGCGAGTAATTAATGAGTAAAACTATATAGCATTTTTCTGTCATCAGGACTGAAGAAATATGTGGAATGAGGCCTTGGTGAATATGGTGATTGAGGATTGCCAGCCCTTCACAAAGGGTTCAGAAAGCTTGTTCAAGCTTTTAACCATACCTATGTCCTCCCCACAAGGCTGGTGCGAATGTGAGCATATGAAGCATGTTTCCCCCTTTTCCCCATATTTTCCATTCCTAAAGTGTTCTCTTCTTTTCTTTTCTTTAGGCTTTAAAAGCTATGGTGGAAGATGGATACAAGGAGTCCAAGGAGAAAGTCAAAGCCATTGTGTCGAAGGCTTCTGCAGTTGCTTTAACATCAGATATGTGGACCTCTATCAACACAGATGCCTATCTAGCTGTGACATGCCATTTTATAGATGAAACCACCTCTTTCACTTGCAAGTCAGTATAACATTTGAGTGTGTGTGTATTCACCGGAGTGTAATATGGTGTATAAGGACAATGGTATTTAAGGACAATCTCAGAGGATGTCTTTCAGAGTGTAAGGCAGAATAACATTTGAGTGTGTGTGTATTAAGCACTGACACCAATTTGACTTGTGTGGACCATAGGTTATTTGGGGTCCCTCCCATAGGTGGGGTTGTTAGTGGCATTACTTTGGTACTTAAGAGAACTTGTACAACATGCATTTGATCTTTATGTTATTTTAATGGGAGTGGTAAGTTTTTGTATTCATGTTGTATGTTTTCTCACCATTTCAGGAGCAGCAGTTTTTGAATGTACTTAGGGTGAGCTGTCGTCAAATCAGGAGAACATGTCTGATAAGGAATACGTACCAGACTCGGAGTCACAAGAAGATGAAGATAATGAAGACTCTGATGCAAGAGGGCCCTTTATGTATAATCATTCAAAACATGGACAGATTCAAGTAAATCCAGCGATTCCCGATGTCAGAGCATCTAAGGTGTCAGACACAAGCTTTCCAAAGGAAAGTGTTCCCAGAGATTTCTATAGATTACCAGTTACCACCACACGACTGGCCAAGATTTTGAAACTTCTTTTGACCATGGAAAAAGGACATCTCTCTAGCCTGCAGGGGAAATCTCTGGATGAGATTGGAATAGAAGGTGTGTATAGAATTTAGCACGCAAGGATATCATTTTAGGGTTGTATGCTTTTTATTCTGAACATCAAATCAAAGACATCTGGACTTGCCTTAGTTCACTGGTCACTAACTTTTTCTTTGCACAGATCACATTTCATGTCCAAATATATGGCATGTCTTCTGTTCAGAATCAATACTGCTGACTACTGCAGAGCTAGGAAATAAATCAATATTGTGATTTATCAACTTGCACTGCAATTTTATTATGATAATGCTGTATGATCATATTGTGTGAACGTTTTACAAAACTCCATTGTTCAAATCAGTATTACTACATAGCCTCAGAAGTCCTAACATACATTTTTTGTGCACACAATGTATTAAATCCATTTTGTTTGCACAATAGGGTGGCTTTCACGGCAATTGACCGTCTGCTTCAGATTTTTTAATTTTGGCATCTCAATCCAAAGGCTTTTTACAGTTAACGCTACTATAGTGAGCTAATATATAATTTCCAATTGTTTATTGATTAATTATTAGCTTTTCATGTAATGATGAGCTATTCATGTTAGTTTTAATACCTTTTCCCAGAGGAAATTGCATTGACTGACACTGAGGCCAAGGACAGGGAGGGTGAGTCGGATTAGAGTGACGCAGCCGTCACAGCATCAGCAGGTGGAAATGCCGAGCCTGTTGGTGCTGCATTAGCTTCTACACTCACAGAACAGGTCCAGGAAACTGCAGATTTTGGTAAGTTACCACACCCTAAAGTTATGTTTCTATTGCTAAAATGGACCTTATCCTGTGAAAAAAACTAATTTTGTTGTATTGTGTTTAGCAGGAACTGTGTCGTCCACAGTAGATGAGACTGCTTGTCCGTCTGAAGGTAAGGCAAGTTTGAAGGCATTTAAGAATGGTTTTAAAGAAAAAAAATGCAATTAATATATCAATTAAATCATATAAATAGAATGATTGAATTTAATACAAAAAAATTATACAGTTGCTGGTTAAGAAGCATACTAGATAACTGCAAAGTTGGATTCTTGGTGAGGACCTCTGTTGCATGTCATACTCTTCTCTACCCCTGCATCTGTGCATCTCAATTTCTCTCTATTGTACTTCAATTTTAATTTATAACTGTCAGTGGCAAGTTCCATTGCTTTAGTACAAAATTATTCTAATTATTAAACTAATAATATACAGAAAAAATATACATTACTGCACATAGTTTGGACATTTAGAAGTTTAGAATATGATCCATCACCCAATACCATCAGGCAGGCCTCTGTCCCAAATTCATTGTGCACTAAAATAACTATTCTCTGCCATAAGAAGTCTGCAACACATGGCCACACAGTCCCGGGGTCTCATTTATAACCGTTGCATACGCACAAAATAGGGGCTGTAACTTGTACGCCATTTCTCGCACAAACGATGGGATTTATAAAAACTATATTGACGAGAGAATGCGCACTTCCAGGCTAACTCAGACCCATGCGTACGGACATTTTGGAGATGGTAAATGGTGATGCTGACGTGAGGAGGTGAACTACAGCCAGACTATTAAACCACTTCATCATTAACATTAAAACCAACAGCTTATTTGTGCTCGTGCGACATAACTGCTCCATAGGAACCTTTTTAATTGAAAAGATATAAAACAATTTACAGCAAATTACGTTCAGATTCCATTAAACAGTGGAGTAATCCATAGTTTTTTATTATATCTTCCAACACTGCATGTATCATTAAGGACGTGTGTGTGTAAAAATCGCTGCAGTGAATGAGATCACTATACACTTTCAAACTTCTATTTACAAATAACCCCTCAGAGGGGAGGTTAGGATCCAATGATGTGTGAAGTAATTAGTCCGATTGCTCTAAATAAAATAAATAATCGATGACCCTCGTGCGTAAAGCTGCACGCGAATGGAAGAATGAGGAAATTAAGTTTCAGTGATCAAAGATTTTTGTCCCATGATGATGACTCATCAGTTAATATAAATCCTACAGATCTGTAATCTTGGATTTTTGTGCTGAAGTATTAGATCGACCGATGGAACCGAAACATCCCAGTACACAAACAGGCATATCAAAATAATTCTGACATTTTTTATAACTTTGGGGCATCACAGCTGCTATGAATTTAATAATCCTGGAACTTTGGATGATTAAAATACTAACAGGCGATACAAGTTTTTTTTTATTTCAGGCACTATTCTTTCTACTGTTCTCACTCTTACTCACTACATTACCTGCAGCAGCAGTGTATCTGTGTATTTTCTCTATTAGCGACATCACTGCTGTCCCATAAAATCGCTCTTCAACTCCACCTCAGTAACAAACACCTTAATGTCAGTGTCAGAAAGTTTTGCTTCCTCTTGTCATCGCTTGACGCTGTGACTCATCGTTGAAACCCATTGGTCTGCAGGATAATTTGAAATTCATTATTTGCTTTGCATTGACCATTCATGGTTGAAGAGGGCAAGATATGAGGCAGAGCCACGTACAAATGTTTCCAGGTGCACTTATACACTTTTAGAGTGAATCCTATGCACTGGGTTATAAATGTGGCCCCTGATCTTAACATCATGATGTCAATCTGAGATTACATGCAGAGACATTGAGACACTTCAAATGCACAGCAGAACTGTGGGAAGTTCCCCAGGATGCTGAACAACCTACCTGCCAAGTACACAGGAGAACGGGTGCTCATACCAAATATTGATTTGACTTGGGTTTTTTCTATTAACAGTTAATATATAAATAATTCTCAAACTATTTATGGTATTACTCCTGTATTTATATGCCTAAAACTTGTGCAGAGTATCGTATATACAATATGCACCAATCATCCACTACATAAAAACCTATGACGCGTGAATGAATAACATTGATTGAATATTAACAACTGAGTTAGACAAATGTAGATGGGAAAATCCTATCAAGTGAACCGTCAACAGGAAACAAGTTATCAAGAATTTTCATGAAAGAGACAATTAGTTCGAAGTTTTGATTGCTCCAAGCAGCCAACACAGTTTGTTTTCTGTTTGTGTGAGAAAAGGTTTTCTGCATATTTTCCTGTATATCTTCCAGGCAAAACTCATCACGAACATGATTCCAGAAAAGTGAAAAAGAAGATCTGGTCCAAGGCTGAGGCGGCTGCAGTAATGCGGCACTTCAAAGCTTACATAATCAAAGGAAGACTAGCCACCAAACATGAATGCAGTCACTGCAAGATGGTCGAAGGCTCCGTGTTAGCACAACGAACAGTGCAAAATATAAGGGACTTTGTGAGAAACCGGGGAACAACTGCAAAGAGGCAGGCAGAGCAGCAAAAGCTGTAAATCCACTGACTTGTGTTCATTTGTTTTTGTTTGCATTGTGGTTTGGCTGATGCCTTAACGTTTTAGAAGGCACAATGGTTCTAAAAATGTGTTAGTGTAAAATGGATACAAGTAATACTTCAGCAGACAAGCTAATCGAAGTTCATAATGGACATGTTTTTTTTTAGTGTGTGTGGCTGCTAAGAAATTAGGTTTTGCTGTATGCAAATGTGGTATGCCCCAAAATATTTTATTTAATTACTTTAATAGTAATTTTAATTTAAGGCGATTCTTAATAATATAGAGAGATCAGTGAATGAACTGTGGTGTTTGGCCTCGAACATCTTTGGACTTGAAGAGGCACAGGCAGGTCAGAGTGCAGAAGTCCTTCATAGTCCCTTGAGCGTTGACTACGGCCATGACGAGGTCCAGAGGCTGCGTTATCGCCTTGCGACAGAAGTGACAGGTCTTGGTGTCCGGCTTCTTTACGGGGAACTTCTCGAAGAGGCAGCTTTTAGAACAGAAGACTTGTGTGAATCCCTTCTTCTGGAAAGCTGTTTGTTCCTTCATCATGTTCTTCTGCACGTCATGTACGTGGCCTCTTCAGTTGTGGGCTGCTTTTTGGCCTCTGTGGAACTGGAAGATGTTTCCAGCTTGTTGGCGTCTTCCTGGAGCGGCTGATCTTTCTCCAGCCACTTCTTAAATACAGGTGGTAACTTGGAAATGTGGACTGGATTCTGCAAATTAATGAGCTAATAACCTTTTCTTCTTTTCTGTGTTTAAGGCGGCAGAGGAACCACTTGTATCCACTTCCCTGTCGTCAGCTCCTTCCCCTCCCGTCCCTTTGTCTGTTTCCTCTGCATCGACGTCCATGGTCTGTGTCAGTGGAGTTCTTATTATCACTGACGTCCTCGTCCTGCTCTGTGCGTCCTGTGACTTGTGTCCTCGGAGCCATTGATGCTGATCCACCTGATCCAACGTCTCCATCACGTTTGTCATTTCTGACGTCCTCATCGGTGTCTTCGTCCATATCGAAGTCCACGTTCATGTCCTCATCGTCACTCAAAGAAACGTTTGTTGCCTCTTCATTGCGACGAGACAGTGTCTCCTCGGCACACTTCCTGGGCCCCTCCTCCGACTGGTCTTCACTCTCTGCGTTCCCCTCATCATGTTCCTCTTCTTCTTGCACAGACTCTTCACTTTCACTCTTCTTCCTCTTGCATAAATGTCACTGCTCGGTGTATTGTCTCTTTGTCAGCATCCTCTTTCAAAGCTACGGCGTAACATATGGCCCCGATCTTCTTGAGGGTCTCTCCCAATTTCTGCGCCAAAGTGTCTGTGTCACTTCCCTGAAACCACTGAGGTCCTTGACGACTTCAACCAGTTTGCTGAAATTTTCAGGCTTGACAGCATCTTCAAAGCAACTTATCTCCTTTTTCTGTAACTTTAACAGGACCCTTCCCAATTCCCTCAGCCTCTGTCTAACGTACTCTGATTGTTTTTTTCGTTTTATTTCACCCGTGGTGATCATGTGAAGCTTTAGGAGCTGGCGTAGGTGACTCTCACTCACTACTAACCTGTAGAAAACAGGAAGAATGCATCAGAAAAAATGACACGATGCATTAATTTCCTTATCCAGACAGCATCTGGCGTGTGGGCTAGTGATGTGTCGTTCGTGAACGTTTCGTTCGTTTTGAACAAATCCTTACAAGGACTCGGGAGTAACGAGTCCTCTCAGAGCGAGATTCATTCGTTCATTTTCTCGTGGCCGCGCATATGCAGGTGACGTGAAAAATGATCCAAAGACTCGTATCCGGCAGATAAACTAATCATTGATCCGAAGACTCGGATCCGGCAGAAGAACGAATCATTGATCCGAAGACACAGTCGGGGGAGGTGAACGATTCGTTCATCTGCCGGGTACAAGTCTTTGGATAATTTTTCACGTGAGCTGCATAGGCTCAGAAGAGGAAACATAAAGGATTTGTTTACCTCGTTCACCACGTTCGCGTGACTAGGTTTAGTAAGACGTAGGGTTGGTAATGAATAATCGATATTCGAATATTCGTTCATTAAGAATTATTCGAATAAAAATGCAAGCCTAATGAATATCGTTCTAGTCCCGCACATTATGAGAACAGCATCTCCCGGTATCTTGCGCGAGCGCGACTTCCTACAGCAGATGAGTGTAACGATGCTAAATCACCGTCAGATATCTTAACGGACTATTAGTTCAGGTCAGTGATGTGTACATCTAAAGAAAATATGTATTCACTCTAACCGCCCCATACTTTCCTGTAAACTCACAGACCAGGGTTCCTAAACTGAAAAATAATCACATTTATTTATTGTATATATGTCTATTTATTTATCATTCAGATAATGGAACATATATTTTCATAGTGAGCCTCTTTAACACAATTAAATTCAAGCAACAAAATCGAACTTCAGTATATATTCGAATTTAGTATCAGCGAACAGAGGCTAACCAAATATTACTTCCACACGTCATTTAAGTGCACTGCACCACGGTGGGCATGAAGTCCAGATATCGCAATGGAATTGTCCATAGAGTTTGTGCCGCTTACTTCGCTCTGTAATGTCAGTCAACAGCATCCATAAGGTCATGGGGGGGGGGTTCGCTAAGGTCATGCCTTAGCGAATATTCAATTTATTGTTCAATTACGTTATGAATATTCGAACATGAAATCTCCTGTAAAGTCCCATCCCTAGTAAGACGTGAATGATATTCGTTCACAAGTAATAATTACATGTTTCGTTATTTTAACTTTTTTGTACTTTACTTACAGTTCAGTGCAGCGTAATTGTTTGCAGTGATAATTAAATGCTAGTGTGAAAATAAATGACCATTTCAAATCATCCAAACTGACGTGCATTTATTTGAGTTCTTGTGATAATATCACCCCGACATGCTCCGCGGAGATGTTGCCGGTGAAGCCCGTAGAGCAGGTACCGGCTGCTCAGATGTGGCGGCCCCACACGGAGCGGAGTGAAATGAAAGTTTCCTCATCTCCGCCCAGTCCTGATGCGGCTACAATGACCCCCGCGACCGGCTCCCCGTCGCTCCGGTAGATTTTTTGGAGTGTGTTGACCTTACTCCCATTGCTCTAGGACCTCGGTAAAGGGTAGTCCCTGTTTACCACCACCGGGCCTGTTTGAGGAAAAAGTCTTTCTATACCAGCTATACCCGTATGTGTGTGTCTGTGTGCGTGTGCCTGTGTGTGTGTGTGTGTCGGGGGCAGGACAGTGAGAGGGGGGGTGGGTTGTTGGTGAGAGGGGGGGGGGCGGGGCGGTGAGAGGGGGGGGGTGGGGCACTCAAAACAGCTCAATCTGAGGAGGGCTGTTTTGGACAGGGTAAAAAGGTGCTGTTTTAAATGATCCTTCTGTTATTTTGACCAAAAAATGTTACAGACATTTTATTAAGACCCCAAGGAACCATATCAACTGTGGTAAAATGGGCATACGATGGGTCCTTTAAATCAACAAATAAAAAAAGACTTTTAGATTAATCGATAATTTAAAAAAAATAAAAATAATAAAAAAATCGGTGTTGCAGACCTAGATCGCTGGACTAGATGTGATTCTCTACATCAACAGCCATATTAGGCCATGAAATCTTGATCTGATCAAATCAAGAGATCTTTCCAAACCAGGGTATATGCAGCAATCCTGAGATTAAATTCAATACTTTTCAAGAACTTTTTCAAGACCCTTCTAAAAATTGTCAAGACCCCCGTGCCACTTGGAGCTGTAACGGTTACATCAGCGACACTATTAAGTTTGCAAAATTAAATGAAGTTTGCCAGAACTTCTATATAGCACTGTATCAACACAGCAGAATTCAGCAGGGCGGGAATAAAGCTCAAAAGAATAAATTGAGTTACTAAGCCAAAAGGCACAATTTATATATAACAATAACATGCTCACTCACTCACTCACACATGCACACAACAGTGTTTCCCAGAGGGTTTGTAGAGATCATGGTGGATGGACCCTGGACCCACTTGGAAGAGGATATAGTACATTTTAAAGTAAAAATGCATCAATCTGGTCCACTTTGAGAGACAAATTACAAGCTAGATTGAAATTAATATGGCAGTCAGAATCTTCTTGTGGTGTGAGAAACACTGCACAGACACACTGAGCAGTAAATGGTTCAGTCAACTCTGCAATAGGCCCTTTTATAATACTTTAAATAAAACTATTTTGCAGCATTAATAACTCAAATCAGATCAACATTGTCACTGATATAATGGTACAACTTTCTCAAAGAGAGCCACCATGTGGCATGTCTTTAGTGCAACAAAGTGTTTAACTGACACACACAGGGAAACTAGTCTGGTATCTCACCTGAAGGAAAGTACCATCTGCTTCATTCTCCAAGTTTTGTGATATAATAATAGAACTCGTGTAAACTTTGAACATGGACGAAACTAACTGAGCTGTGGGAGTGCTCACTCCTTACAAATATGGTTCATGGCATGTGCCTCAATTCAGTTTGCACCAGCTCAGTGCGAGTTGTGTTACTGTTGTGTCGAGACACCACAACACTTCTGCAGTGCGTAGCGTTGGTGGCTCCCAGCGTCACTCTGAGGTCTGGACCAGTTGAAGCGGTGACAACTGAGTTAACGTTAGCAACGCTAGCAGCTAGTTACTAGCTTCAGCTGTAGTACTGGGTCGTGTAACCACGTCAGCCGAGGAAGGTGCTGCCCCTGCCTAATGCTCGAAGGACAACCGCTGTCTGCGTGCCGCAGCGGATTTGTGGCTAGCGCCTTGCACATGTGAGCGGAGCGCATTAATCCCGATTGAAGCTACCGGTCATCTTCTTTCTACAGACAGAGCAGTAAGCCTCCCGGTCATTCCCAGCGACGGGCTTCAACCAGGGCCTCAACTGAATAATTAATAGCGCACTGTTTGCATCTAGCTGTCCTCTACATAGACAAGCGACGACAAGCGCTACTGGCCGTTCTCGCGATCTGAGACAGACATTGCCTGTGTAGTTCATGTTATTAGCAGGTTGTTGGTTGGGACTCTTGTTTTGAAGGGGCGTTCTAACGGAAGGGGGTGTTGTCGAGAGAGAAGTTTTGAAGTGTGAAGGAAAAAAGACGGGTGCGATGTCCCGATTCAATAACCTTCTCTCGTGTCATTTTTCGGCTGAGGCATCCTGACAGTATAAGAGGAAAGAACCATCGGCTAAACTTCTAAAGAGTCTTGAATTTGAAAAAGATTCAAGACTTTTTAATACTTTTCAAGGGTCTTGATTTTCCCTAAATTTAAATATCAACTTTTAATACTTTTCCCCGCGGCTACCCTGCAAACCCATGTCTCCCATATCTTCATGGAGCCATGTGAGAATGGTGGACCTTAGAGCCTTGGGAACCACGAACTGGAAGCCTGTAAATATGTTCCTGCTACCAGGGTAGGCTTTGTGTGTATATCTGCTTATCTGTCATCAATTGAGATCGATGAATCCAGTTGTCTCCTATGGGCAGGTTCATGGCTGGCCACACCGTGTCCACCACCGTCCATAGCTGGGCGAGGCTGGGCTCCCCATCAATAGAATCTTCAGACTCTGTCCACTTTAACCTTGAACACAGTCATGAAATGAACTAAATGCCCTACTCAAGTACATTATAATAAACAAAGTACAATCAAATTCTATTGGAAATTGAAACATTCAAAATAGTTAACCCTCCTTACATAGCAGCTTAAAAACCAACAAAGTGAGCGGAATGCTCCTTTAAAGATCACCTCTCATTCAGCCGCTTTATCAGCCTTGTGGGCCGTTAGCTTACCGTTGGCGCTTGCTAGCGATTAGCATTAGCACGTTTTCAGAACATGAAACACAATAAACACAACCTGAACCAAAGCATATTTAAAGAATCAAACACATCCTCATAACTCCCAATTGTTCTTAAGAATAGTATCTCAGCTTAAACAGTGTGCGGTGGCTAGCAACTGACTAGCAAGACACGTGGTCACACTCACCGGGGTTTCTGTAAACAGGAGTTCAGCAGAGGGGGTCGCCTTCTGGACTCAGAGTCAGCTCTCTAATCAAAGAACACCTCAGAAGGCTCTATATGTGGACGTTTGGGATTATTTATGGAATTTGTCAAACCTATTGGTCCTGTGTTAGTTCACTGCACGTTTCCACGGAGAGTTCTCGAGCAGCACTACTTCGCAGGTAACTCTCTCTCACCTATTTGACTTGCAGCAGCACCTCGTGGACACAATACGCAACTACATCTTAACAACATATATGGGTAGTAGCCTTATGTCTCATTTGTACAGGTGAAAGAAAAAAAAGGTAAATGCAAACTCGAACCTTCAGAGTTAGCTAATCTAAAAATGAGATAGTAAGTCATACCTATTAGACATTAAATCCTTATTTTTAAGCGATTTGCAGCATTTTTTAAACAAATCTCTAGATATGGGCTTCCACGCAGGTGTGTGTTGCAACTGACCGCATGAACAAACAACAACTAAATAATAATAATAATAAACTTAATTCTATACCACCCTCAAACACCAGAGGTATTTAAAAAAATAGCAGACCATAGAAAAGCCAATAAATACTTTGCAATAAAACAGAGCAGATAAAAGTAAACATTAAAACATAATACACACAATAAATATGAATTATTATTATATACTACATCACCTCTCACCGGGGTAATATGGTTACCAGTGTCATTATGTGTTATCACTGATATTAATGATGAAGATCATGATGATTATGAACCGTTGCTCCAGTGACGCTGTGTGGCTGCATCAGCAGGTTAACTCAAACACATTCTGTGCACGTTGGGTTGTTTCATACATTCTGAATAGCACATTGTATCCTTATAGATGTTGTCAAAATGTAACAAAAAATAGTTGTTTATATCTGTGATTTCCTACAGTATACACACACTTTGGTAAGACCACCATAAAATTGATTGAAACTATTCATGGATTATCCAAATAGCTGATTATCCTTTAATTGAATGTATAATATACTAGTTGACGATTGCAAGTATCATCATTTCACAACGAGAAGCGGAAATATTACAATCCTTGCAGTTACAACAGTTATATACTCGCATCCTGAACATCACTGCACTGAATGATGCTGTCACCACTTTAGTTTTATTTGACACTGTTGGTTTCAGAGCTCAGGTTGTTGCCAATAAAATAGAAATGGCTCCTTGTGGAGATTTGAGCTTTACGGGTGTATTGGCATTTGGATTTCATGATCTTTTACACAACCACTGGTTTGCTTTAGCTGTAAAAAGGCTTTACTGCACTACTGTTGCACATCTGAGAAATATCACCACTGTAAAACTCAACTCAACCTCCAGCTCTTGTCACTGTAACATGTTTGTGCTCAACTGTGGCTTTTTGTTGTGTGTTGCAGGCTGTATGTGAGTCACAAAGCCAAGCTGCAGGGTGAGAGTGTCCTCATTCCTCTACAGTGGTGCAGGCAGGTACTGGACCACCCGGGGCCTGAGGTGGCACTGGCAAAGATGAACCTCTGTCACAGACTGGACCAAGGTACAGTGTGTTTGCCAGTGAGATTTACAGCCCTCATCCGCAGCCACATCTGCCACATCTGTCTCTCTGGCTGTTGACATGTGACTTTAAGCTTCAGCAGCAAAATGTTCCCACGTGCAGCAGGATTTCAGCCACAGTTTCCTGAGCCGTGGGAGCGTTTCACTTCACACAGCTCAGTCATTCCAACAAATCGACCATTTAACTCACTAGCTTTATATATATGTCTTTTATAGTACGTCAGCTAACTTTTCCACTGAGTGATTATTTCTGTTAGTGAAGCTGGATGGACCTTTCATTTCACGGCCCGCAACCCTGTAGATATAAAAAAAAACAGATAACTTTGGATGTATAGGTGAATAACTATATAGAAATGATTAGAAAGTGCTCGTTTAACACTGCAACCCCAAAAGTAGGTTATCTATCCATCCATCCTTCCATCTCTCCGTCCATCAATCAACTAAAACACGGATCCTAGGGCGAGAGGATACATTTACTAACATAAACTGTATCTTGGGATGCACAACACGTCTCCACTTCCTCCCACTACCCAGAAATGAACCCAAAATACCTTGAGCCAAAGACATAATTTGGAGCCAGGGTCTGAGCAGTAGTGATCAGGGGATGAAGTGGGTGCTACAGAGTCTATTTATTCTATTCTATTAGGTGTGCTGTGGGCATGCATCATGGGTGTGCTTTGATATTATTGGTCCAAGCTATGATTCAATTCTACAATCTATAGAATTACAATCTAATTTATTTGTTTGGGGGTTGTTCTCTAGTGTGCAATGTCCTCCTCTCTTACCAGAGCTGTATTCAGTGAAGGCTGGCACCCCTCCTGGGGGTCATGAATACATCCTTGTCACTGAGCTCCAGCAGCCGTGGTTTGTGTAACTTGCTGTGAAGTGAAGAATGTGAAGAACTTATTGTGTTTTTATGTTTTATGTTCAATATATGCACCTTTTTACCAAAGAAAATTCCAGGTAGGTTTAAACCTACTTGGCAATAAATCCTTTCTGATTCTGATTCTGATGTGAGTTTTATCCAGTAGCGTTCGAGGCTAATTGCATCGGGAATGCAAAATGCGCTGCACTGTCGGGCGTGCATCGCCCTGCCTACCAATCAGGGGTGAGAACTCAGTGTTTACACATTAATCAAGTTTATCTCAAGTCAGTCGTGTCATTTCAGGTTAAATCTACTCACTGCTAATCAGCAAGACAATGAAAAAGCACAGTAGCAATGTGTGTCAGCTTTGAATTGAATAATTGAATGCATGATGTTTGTGAGGCCAATACACCAGTGCAAGTTTGTTTCTGTTGTGCCAGTTGCAGATCTGGGACACGGCAGGTCAGGAGCGTTTCAGGAAGAGCATATATAAATATATATATATATATATATTTGAAACGTGTGCTGCACCACTGAAACAAAACAGGACTGTTCGCTGCTTGCGGTGTCCACTTCGACGTGTGAACCGCGCACAGTGGTCATGTTTACGAGCTTGTGGCAGGCCAGTGAACGCAGCGCGGTCTGTATTCCTCACGGCGTCTCTCCGCGGCCATGGTAACACTTCCCCTGGCACCGGAGCCACAATTCACAGACACAACACGCCAGCGCTGTTCATGCAGGTACGAGCTCCACCTTCCCTTCAACAATGCGAGTTATAGCCTGGCCTGGTTGTTTTTAGTCTGTGCAACATCCTGAGAGGATTAGCCACGGTTGTGCACCGCTTTGCCGCGTTTCGTTGTGTGTCTGTGGCCTAGCAGCGGTTAGCTAGCAGAAGCTAACGTCTCTGAGGCGACTTCAGACAACAGGAGGAGCTGAACAGTGATGGTGTTGGGACTGAAGGTTTATCATTTAACCCACTGCTATCAGCTAGCTTAGCCTTAGCGGAGCCTCCATGCTTCACACCGGGTGGAGCAGGTTTCATTGCATCTGCAGTACAGAAAGTAAACAAAACATTTAGAAGAAAACAAATAAGAAACAGTTAAATAAGCCAAATAGAAAAAAACAAGAGCAAAAGCTAAAGCCGTAGGGATGAAAACATTACATTAAATTTAATTTAAAGCAAATTAATCAATTAAAGCAAATGGATTTACTATAATAAGAACTGCAGGTACAACGAGAGACAGCAAGCTCAAATCGTGGCAGCGGCCGCTCATAGAGTTACTTCCGGTGGCAATAGAAACTGCCACAGCTTTAGCTTGTTCTGGAGGTTATTCCGTGTTGCAGGTGCATATTTTCTATAGTTTAAATCCTCATGAATGTGATATACTTATTATGAAATATATAAAAATGTAACTGGTAACCAACCAACATCTATTATGGTTTCAGTCAAACTAATCACTTGTTTTTTCCTCATCATGTAGCTATTATTCAGCATGAATCTGGCAGAGATATGTGACAACGCCAAGAAAGGCCGCGAGTACGCCCTGCTTGGAAACTATGACTCCTCCCTTGTGTACTACCAGGGTGTCATTCAACAGATCCACAAGCACTGTCAGACCTTCAGAGACCCTGCACTTAAAGTCCGATGGCAACAGGTATGTTCCCCAAATCCGTGATCACACCTTTTACACAAGTTACTGAAGAGTCGTTGAAGGAGAAGCCACAGTCCTGCGTTCAGCAGTACAAATATTTAGAACGCTGTGTTTTAATCCAGCTGAGAACATTTATTCGAGTTTTGGAGTCTTCAGGTACTTGCACTGGATTCTTTCTGCGTTCTGCTACATTACACGTCTATTCCACTGCAGTTCAATGGCAAATGTCGCACTGATTTAACTCCATTACATTGGTTTCATAACTTTAGTGTGATAACATTAAACATAATTAATTGATCAATAATGATATAGAACGATAAAGGTACCAAGGAGTATATAAAGTGGTTGAAATTAATCTCACCATTATCAGCTGTAACATTATTTGATTAATAATTATGAATTAATACAATGTTTTTGGTGAAAGGGGCCATTCTGCAATGAAAATACTGGTGTGTTAAATTTGCTTCCATCAGAATGGATGTTTTACCGTAGCATTAACAGGTGTGTGTTATTGTATTCGGTCAGCTCTTGTATTTTGAGAATCTACTTCACAAGCTGTGCATGCAACAAGATGGTCCTCTAGGGTCTGGCTCCTTTCTCTGGACAGTTTGGAGACAAGTAGACAAGAATTGTTTTTAATCCATTGCTTATTGTCTAACAGCAGTGATGCAGTGCTGATATTATACATTTTCCTCTGTTTGTGTTCAGGTCAGACAGGAGCTCACTGAGGAGTACGAGCAGGTGAAAGGCATCATGGGAACGCTAGAGAGCTTAAAGTTAGAGAAGCCAAACGACATCTTTGCACCTCTTGCTCCTCAGTCCAACGACAGACCTGAGGACCCAGCAGTTTGGCCCCCTCCCATCCCTGCTGAACACAGGTGTGTGTATGCGTCTGTGTTGTATAATAACACAACCGAAAAAGCTGAAAAAACATTCTAGTAATCAGTTTTTATTTTATTCCATTCAGCATAAAAGAACAGGGAACACAACTGCAGTGTCTGTGCAGTGTTTTTATTTCATTTGATAATATTTTTAGTGTGGTTTTTATTGGCCTGAATGGATCCAGGAGATTTATTGAGTTTCTGGCTGAAATGATTATTACTGATACCATCCAGAAAGTCTGTGGAAAAAGATAACTTTATAAGGAAGCACTTTGAAGTGCACACAGATCTCATCTGTTCCATCTCATTCAGCACATTGTGACTCATCATGTTGGATTTTGATTTTAATTGCTGTTCATTAAAATGGACATATCAGTTTTTGCCATCACAGAAGCAGAGCTGCTTTACAGTTACTGCCTTCCCCTGTTGCAAATTATCCGAGGCAAGTCCTGCTTTTATCTTAGTATAGCGTTTTAATCCCTATGTCTGAGTAGGAATCCTGTAGCAATGAAGCGTCCCAGCAGTGCAGGCAAGCAGCAGAGAAAGGAGTCCCTCGGTCTGACTATAAGAGGGGGGGGGCCAGGAGGCCGCGGATTGAAACCAGACCGGCAGGGACCGAAAGACGCACGTGGCACAAAGGCCAAAGACGAGAAGGTCAGACGGCAGTTAATGATTGGTGGTTGAGTCAATGCACACGGTTTTAGAGGAATGAGAATATAATTTTTTCTTAACAGGCAAAGAAAGGGGCGGGAGATGCACAAGGGGAAGCAGAGCTGAAGAAATTTGACGGCACAGGGTATGACAGTAACCTGGTGGACTCACTGGAGAAAGACATTGTGTCCCGTAACCCTAACGTTCACTGGTATGGTCGCACACAGCTTCATTTAAACTCCTTTACACTGCAGAGGCTCCTTTCTTGAGCTGACTGAATTCTCTTGGTGAACTGCAGGGGGGATATTGCTGATCTGGAAGATGCGAAGAAGCTGCTGAGAGAAGCTGTGGTGTTACCCATGTGGATGCCTGACTTTTTCAAGGGCATTCGCCGCCCCTGGAAGGTACTCACTTACACACATGCACAAACACACACACACACTCACGCTTGCTTTGTAACATACTTGATGACTAAGAAACCACGTAGATCAATAGAGGGAAAGAGTTTCATCATTTCACATAAATCTGTCTTCAGACCTATCTTACAATTTTGAACCCTGGTAGGTGCTGACATTTGAACACCCAGTTGTGTGGCAGTGAAAGCTTGTAACACACACCAACCATAGTTGTAGTAATGTGACTCCTGCAGCCTGTTTCAACAGCTGCACTGACATGCTGTGTAAAGTCAACACCCTCACACTAGTTTGAAAAGTAGTCGCAGACCATGCTGTTTCACCTGGGTCATCATTCAGTTCAGAAGGGTAAACAATGCACTTACGCTTTTATCCAAAGCGACTTACAATAAGTGCATTCAACCAGGAAGGTTATTTTTGTTTCTGCTCTAGTTTATGTTTTCTTTACTTAGGTGAGGATGGCTTTGTCATAATTACACCAACACCAACAATATAAAACTTAAATCTTCATAAGAAATTACTCGCAGCCTAACTATCTCCTAACTTAGGTGTCTGGCGCAACTCCGACACCATAATCAAACCAGACTGCATTATTTTTTAACCCAGTATGACAGGCAGCTGTTATTTTTCGAACAAACATGAACACAAACGTTTATCCTGTTTTACGTTCTCAACGTCTTATGCAGTGGGCCTCCTGAGCTGCCATATTTCACGGTATCTACATGACTAAATTACCACTTTATCTTTTCTGTAACAGCCTGATTGTTACTTTATCATGTGAGGTCTCCTCCCCTCAGGCCTGTCATGTGTGGATCAACACTTTTACAGCAGCACAGTGCTCTCCACTTTGTCTGATACATGCAACATTTTACTCTGTATAAATAGATGCAGATTTTTAGATATCGTATTTATACAACTAAAGAAAATACATTTTTAGTTTTTAATATTTAATTTCATGATTGTATTACGGGCACTAAGGATGACTGAAGGTATTAGTTTCATTATAACTGACATTAAGTATAGAGCGCTGTGCTCCTGGTGAGATTCTCGTAAATCTCATCTTAATCCGTTTTTTGTGTTATAAATCTGTCCACCCCATCCTGCTGGGAATATAAACCACAGTGTATGGATGTGGAGGCAGTAGGGATTACAAATACATGAAAAAATAAAACATAATCATCATAGCAGATGCAGAAATGTCAGACATCAGAGCGGCAGTGACGTCTGACTGAAATCAACAAGAGAGATTTGCATCAGACACATGAACATTACTGTAAATCAGAGCTGGTTTTTGATCTCTCTTTCAAACTTTCATGAATCAATGCTGAAAACACTGCTTGCAATTTGATTTAATCTACCTGCTTTATTTGATTCTATGTTATCTTATCTCAAATGATTGTTATTTATTTTATATTTATTTTATTGTTCATTGTATTACTGTATTTTATTCTGTTGATGTCTTTTAATTGTTAATTGTTATCCACCTTGAATTACAACTTTGCAAGAAAGGGACTATGTTAATGAATCTTCGTAATCATTGCAATTTAAAAAATATATACATATATCGGCAGATATATCAGTGTGATTTTTTTTTACTCCCTCATATCGCTATTTGCCTTTTCGCCCAAATATCCATAAAGGTCACACTGTAATTGGCAGTGACACTTGTGGCTTTCTTTCTATTTACCAGTTAAACAGAAGCTACATGTTTGCTTATTTGCAAGTGATTGTATTGACAGTGTTTGTCTCTGAAAATTACAACATACTTACATACTGGAGTATGATCAGATCTGTTGATTTTCAGTCACATGGTAGCAGATGAAGCCTTTTCTTGTTCATCAGCCTTGTTCATGTCAGTGCTGCACTGCCTTACTCTTTGCACGTTCCAAGGTTTTCAGGGAAACTGAAGTGAATACACTTTTTTTACTGCAGCGAGAGATAGTTCAACATGTCTGTCAGTGTTATGTTAATATAAGTCGTCGCAGTGACTGAAGCTGTGAGTGTTAGAAGTTGTTGTCTCTGTACCTTTGGTCTTGCTCAACAACAGTGTGTTTGTTTCAGGGTGTGTTAATGGTTGGCCCCCCAGGGACGGGGAAGACCATGCTGGCCAAAGCTGTAGCCACAGAATGTGGGACGACTTTCTTCAACGTGTCCTCCTCCACGCTTAGCTCCAAATACAGGGGCGAGTCTGAAAAACTTGTTCGTCTGCTGTTTGAAATGGTAAGTAAACACGGCTTGTACGTGTGGATATGGGGTCAATCACACATCACATGGTTGGTGGTTCAATCCCAAGCTCTGTCCACATGTCAAAGTGTCCTTGGGATAGATACTAAACACAAAAGTGTATATGTTTGGGAACTTTTAAATAAGACATAAGTTATAAGAAACTTCATATAAAAACTTTACTTTATTTTTTTTTATTTGAGTTATTTGCCAAGTGCAATTTTTTAATTTAATAATACATTTTTCTTAGGCCAGGTTTTATGCACCAACAACCATCTTCATCGATGAGATTGACTCAATCTGTGGCAGAAGAGGAACATCTGACGAACATGAAGCCAGCCGCAGGGTCAAATCAGAACTTCTGATCCAGATGGATGGTGAGTGAAATAGAGAAGTCGAAAGGTGAAGCTAATGTATCTTAATTTTAAGAATACTAACAAATTGCTCAGCAAAACCTGAAATTGTTCTGTCAAGACCTGTGCAACATTGATGCAGTGAAGTCTGTCCTCCGTCTTTTTTAAATAAAAGCTCACGTTTGGGACGAAATCTACTTTTTTCCACTGAATGAAGGTGTGGGGGGAGCATCGGAGAATGACGACCCCTCTAAGATGGTTATGGTCCTCGCCGCCACCAACTTCCCCTGGGACATTGACGAGGCATTACGACGCCGCCTGGAGAAGAGGATCTACATCTCCCTGCCCACAGGTGACGTCATCAGCCTCAGGCCGACAGCACAACAAACTAGAGCGAAGGTCACTGTCGTAAAAGTAACTGAGGCTGTACCCAACAGTGAAGCTAAGATAAGAGTGATTGATATTGATTCACACTGGGGAGAATTATCAAGAATTTATTTAATTCACTCAGTATTAATAGAGCATTTCTAGGAAAACTATGTTCAGATGTGTCATCATTATATCTGACAATACTCATATTGTATGCGTGTGTGTCTGTTCGTTTAGTTGTGGGTCGTGTCGAGCTTCTTAAAATCAACCTGAGGGAGGTGGAGGTGGCTGCTGACGTTGACCTGGACCTCATTGCTGAGAAGATTGAGGGCTACTCAGGAGCAGATATCACCAACGTCTGCAGGTGTGTGTGTGTCTGTGTGTGTGTCTGTGTTATTGTATCTAATAGTATGTTATACAATCTCTATCTCTGGCTTTTCCAAAGGTCATCCATGCCCTCTGAATACAAATCAACCAGGCTTCATTGTCTGTCACCAATCAGCTCAAACCCGACATAATCACCAGAGTAACGGCTGCTATTCAGCAAAGACTAAACCATGATTTCTATACATTTACAAAGTAAATTACATTAAAAACGATTATTTAATCTTTCTATTGCTGTCTGTTTGTGACACATTCCATAGTATACATAGAATACAACAGTTAATAATATAAACTCTGAGTGATCATCAGACTACTGTCTATATCACCTGGTTCCATAGTGTAGCGGTTATCACGTCTGCTTTACACGCAGAAGGTCCTGGGTTCGAGCCCCAGTGGAACCAGTCTTTTTGGAGAGGCGGTGGTCTAGTGGCAGAAACTTGGACTATGGGCAGAGAAGGTCTCTGGTTCGACTCCACGGAGAGACAACAAAAGACGAACCTGGATTGATCTGCCCAAAAATCCAAGAGGCTCCCTACCCTGTCTAGTGCCCCTGAGCAAGGCACCTAACTCCCCCAACATCTGCTCCCCGAGCGCCGTACATGGTCGCTCACTGCTCTGTGTGTCACGCACACAGATGGGTCAAAAGCAGAAGTTAAATTTCCCTACCTGCATGAGTGTGCCTTTGCATGTCTGTGCATGTGTTTGGGACAAATAAATGGATCTTAATCTTAATCTTATTCATCCTTTCACCTGTAGCTATGCTGAGAATGGCAGGTATTTTAAGTTGCCAGAGTTCTCTGCTCATCTCAGTAATGGCTTTTTTGTTTTGTTTACCTTGGATGTGTGTGTATCATATACATACAGCATGTAGCCTGCAGGATTTATTCACAGCGTAAACTCATTCCCTTTGACAGGAGGAAAACTCCTCAATCGTGGAATTCAAAACAGTGGAAATTCTACGTGACGTGTTTTATTCAGTGAACTTGTTCCATGTGCATATAGTAACAGTTGTCTGTCTGCTGCTCCCATCTTTCCACGTTTAACAGGGATGCATCCATGATGGCAATGCGGCGTCGCATCCAAGGCCTGAGCCCTGAGGAGATCAGAGCTTTGTCCAAAGACGAGCTGCAGATGCCCGTGACTATGGAAGACTTCACCCTGACGCTCAAGAAGATGTCCAAGTCCGTCTCCGCTACCGACCTGGAAAAATATGATGCCTGGATGGCTGAGTTTGGGTCAGTGTAGACAACGGTACCAGTGAGACCACGAGGGATCAGCACATTAATTAAAAGGAGGACTCATAGTTTTGAAAATGATGAAGAGCACGGACCCAGGAGTACAGAGCCGAGTGAACTGTAGCACGTGAAGCAGGCGGCACATCAGGGATCAAGAAAACACAGAGGCTCAAGTTCACATCAGATGACCGGTGCCTTTGGTGATGTGAACTTCAGTGGCTTCACGCTTCTCCTCACTTTTCCTTCATGTCCGTGTAGTGGGCGTCAATCATCCAGTTGCTGACTGATTTAAGTGACCTGCGGAAGAATGAGGTGAACTTTTCTCACAATGGGAAATTTTAGTGTGTAACTTATACTAGACACAGGTAGACCAGGGAATGCACACTAGCTTCAATTAGATATCGGGCCTCATGCAAGAATTCAGATTCTCAGCCTAAACCTCTTACTTTTTAATTACTATTTATTAGTGTGGTGAGTTTGTTGCAGATTAAAAAAAAACTCAAATCTCATAAGGGGAGTGTTGGGCCTTGGCGGAGGTCTTTGCAGAAGTGTTCACCAAACTCTTTCTGGATTGACAAATTTATCACAAATAGCAAATGTCCAGAAGATGAATCCAGCTGTCAGCATGTAGGTGAGAGCTGGACAATCGCTGCTTTTATTCCTGTCCCAATTCTCCTCCATTTGTGGGTACGTTTCACAAAATATTACCAAAGAGTGAAACTGCCGATTTATAGGTATAAGTCTATAATAGGAGAATAGAAACTCTTTGGACCAGCATGTAGATTTTAGTGACATCTAGTGGTGAAGTTGCATGATGCAGCTAAATACCTATCACCTTACTCTCCTCTTCCGAACATTACAGAGAACCAGTGGTAACCTTCAGTTGGCATAAAATCTCAAAAGGTGTAAGTTTGTCCAGAATGGGCTACTGTAAAAAAACATGGCGGCCTCCGGAGAGAGGACCCACTCCTGATGTAAATGTAGAGTATTAAGATATAAAGGGTATATGGGGTAAAGAAAACAATTTAGACGAAACACACTGTGAAAACATCACTAAGATTATTTTATGTTCAGTTTCTGCCCTTAGATCCTAAATCTCAAAAATTGACCTTTTAGAGAAAATTCTGCTCAACTCTATCTGCTTCTTGTGATTCTTGCATGGGGCCCTTTGTCTGTATGTTCGAGCACTTTTAATGTATCTCCTTGTGGAGCTCATGTATTTACTACTGACTGAACACACTTGAAGAAACCACGATGTCTGTTGTGAGGTGAGCGATTGTATTTGTGTTTTCATGTTTGTTTTTAAATCTATTTCAGTTTTATTTTTCAATTGAAACCAACAAATGTAGTCAAACTAAAAAAGAGAACGACCACATGGATTGTGTATTAAATGATGCGACAATTAATCCTCATCTATATGTAATGGTTCCTATTTTATATGTAGTCTTAAATATCCCTGAACTCAGTCAGGTTTTGTTTTATATTGACCTAGTTTTGGATGAGTTGAATAATGAGATGAATACATTGTGAACTCAATCTACACTCGATGATTGTTTTATTGTTCTCCCCTGTTTCAAACGTTTACAGCATTCTGCTTCAGGGCACTAGAAGCTCCATTCGGTGTATAATTTGCATTGTCTTTTATTTTAATACCAAAAAATAAACTTTACCTGTAATCTTTCAGGATTCTTAACACACCTTTGGGTTTTGAATTTATGTATTTAATTACTGTCTCCATTAATCATTGAATATTTTCACAGTGTGACCAAATGTGATGCTAAGCAACGAAAAAGGGTTTGTGCAGAAAAGATATCAAGCCACAATAGCACATATTGTTTTAACCTAACGTATCATGGTGTCTCCTGTCTACTAAAGAAAGATGTGATAACCAAGTTGTTCTCTCGTTTTTGAGGAAGAGGCATTTCTATAATCTTCTATTATCTATTAGCCTCCAGAACTAACAGAAACACCTGTAACACACTTGCAGATGATGTCCCACTTTCAGAGAAACTCCCAGTGACCATCCAAATGACTCCTGTTGGTCTTTAAACCTCATTTTTTGAGTCAATGCGATAAATAATTTCTTGAGCACCGATATCAGAAAGGCTTTTTCACAAGTAGATCTTTCAAAGCGTCCTCATGGAATGGAATCAAATCACTATCTCACAGTCTTATTTGCTGTTCTGCGCGTGTTATGTACTCAGCAAGCGCCTGTAGTTAAATATTTAATCAGATGACATTTTTAAAGAGTGTTTCAGATGATATAACGGGGACATGTTGTGCAATATATAAACTAAGAACTGTTTCCACTGTACGCCTCAGCAGCATCCAGGGGTCTGCACCTGTGCCCGCGAGGAGGGGTGGACTTTGGCTCCACGATAAAGACTTATGGAGTAATGGTGTACGCACCAGCAGCTTCAGCATGCACTAACAGAGCATGGCAGGGAAGCTTCTCCATACTCAGGAAGGCTAAGGGGGAGAGAAGTGGACGCTGGGGTGAGCCTGTCTTGACGGCTAGTGAGTATTTATAGGGGTTACAGGAGCTGTAATAGGCCACATATGCAGGAGCCATTGTATTCCTGGTGCTGTGACACTTACGGTTCTGTGTGGTTGGATCAATGAAGCTGATTTTATCTTAACCAGTCAATGAAACCCTCTTTAATTAAGAATTAGGCCTGTATCATTCAGGGGTAGATTGATATTCTTTAAATAGAAATTTAGTGCTGCACTTATAAATAAAATTAGGTTGATCTAATAATCCAAAGAAATCTTTGGTTACCAGAGAAACGCTGAACGTGTTTCAACCGTCCCCACCCTATATTTAATATAACACTATTATATAAGTTTAGTCTACGGAAGCCTATTTGTACAGGTGGAAAAAAAAAGATGAATGCAAATTTGAAATTTTTTAGATAGTGAGTCACCCTGAGTCATTATTCTGAGATACGAAGTGATTCATTTGAGGATGTTTCTCATTAATGCCTTCCAGCAAATTCATTTTTTTTTAACAAAGCGCCTCCATGTAGATGTGTGTTGCAACTGACTGCAGAAACAGCAACAACAAAAATAGCAATAATAATACTAACAATAATAACAAAAATTAAAATAATAATACATGCCCTCTAAAACCAGACGTACTTCACAAAATGAAAAACAAGTGCAAAGACAGCAGATCATAGAAAAGCCAGATCATAAAAGAGAGCAGATAAAAGATTACATTAAAACATAATACACACATTTATCTTTGTGTCTGTGGATCTGATTCATTTTATCACATCGCCCAGGGAGGTTATTATCACTATCATTATGTGTTATCACTGATGATGATGATGATGATGATGATGATGATGAAGATGATGATGATGCTGCGTTGCTCCAGTGACGCCGTGTGGCTGCATCAGCGCGTGGTTGCAACGCGACAGCTCGCGCGGAGACGTGTTTCTCTTCTTCTTCTTCTTCCTCCTCCTCCTCCTCCTCCACCACCTCCTCCTCTGCTGCTGTTATTATCACACTGGTTCCACAATGGAGACCAAACCGGTGATCACCTGCCTTAAAACCCTGCTCATCGTCTACTCCTTCGTCTTCTGGGTACGTAGCAGTTCTCTGTGTCTCTCTCCGCCGGAGCCTCCCTGCACATAACAGGCGCTGGGGTGTTTGCGGTGCGTGGTGAAGGGCTGGACGGATCCAGCATCACCGACGGATCCATCGTGTTGTTCGGGACAAACGCGAAAGGATCGACGGGTCTCGCCCTACGACGCAGCGTTTAGTGCGCGCGTGTGTTTGTGCGTGTGTATTGTGATCGTGGTGTGTTATGTAAGTTGCGTTTAGGTTGCACATATGTTGTCGGTTGGGCGTCAGTGGTGTCGGTGCATTGCACACACACACGCACTCAGCATCATGGTCGGTGTCAGTGAGGAGCTGGAGGATGTTAAAATCCAAAATGTCTGATCTGTTTGATAAAAGAATTTAAAGCCATTTACTCAAACACACACTGAACATGTTGGGTCGTTTCATACATTCTGAAATGGACATTGTATCCTTTGTATATACTCATATATAGATGTTGTTAAAATGAAACAAAAATAGTACATTTTAGGTGGTTTCTTTACATTCTTAAAGGGACATTACACCCATATTATAAATGTTATACTCCCTAGATATTGTCAAAATGTAACAAAAATACTTGTTGATCATCAGGTGTTAATGTGCCCACAAGCATATAAAGAAATACATATTTATCATAATTATCAATATAATTGATGGCCATATTGCCCAGCCCAATACCAATTTTATCAATATCTATTCATATACTTACTCAAGTGCTACAGTACAATTTAAGGTCTTTGAACTCTATCGGTGCATTACACTGTATTTTAATTCTGCTTCATCAAAAATATAATGTTACAGTTTTTAACATTAAATTGTAAAAACCCAGCTCATAAAATATGAATTAGCCTATTCATTGTTAAAAAATAAACCCCACCCAACTGTAAATGAATAATTTATCTTCCTGTCCACAAGCTTTAAATGAAAATGCTGCTCACATATTAATGCACAAGTAATAAACATCAAATGTGTATATGTAATATTTGGCTCTTTATAAGTTAATATAAATATAAGCCTATATGTCACTATAGCACTATACTTTTTGATATTTTGATTTCATTTTGATGTATGATGATTTCAAAATGTTGGAGTTGTATTTCTTATTGGTGTTAAATATGATTGAGGATAGCTGCATCTCATAAAAGTAAATGATTAGAAAATGGTTAAAAAGGTGAACATCACAGTTTCAGTGGCCTTTTATGTATTTTTCTAATTGTGACCAACTGTCTTAAAGCCCAATGATGTTCAGTTAAATATAATGTAAGAGGACGAAAAGCTAGAAGCCGAGATGCTTTGCTTGTCTTGCTGGATAAATGATATTGACTTGATTATTTCAACTCCTGCTTTCGATACCCGGCATAAATAACTTCAGTTTCAATCAAACATCCTTTATTGCCCCATAGGGAAATTTGTCTTGGCCCAAAGTGATACAGCAGCTGCAGTACGTTGTACATCATACAACAACAAGAACAAAAAACAGTACAGAAGGACATATCACGAAAGAACCAGAATAATAATGCAGAATAAAAGTGAGTTTAATATTGCACCTGCCCTAAAAACACTTAAAAGGATAAAACACTAACAGTATGTAACAAAATAGGCAAGATAAAAAAACGAAACTGGCATTACCACTTGAAAACTAAAGTAAAAAATGTGCAGAACAAGGGACCAATGTTATTGAGATAAATGATGGAAGGTTCCTAGACGTTGGAATGAATGAGAGCATGAGGTGGTTGGTTTCACACGTATAGGCTCTGTAACGTCTACCTGAAGGTAACTGCTCAAATCCAGGGAACGGTGTGTGTGACGGTTCATTAAAGATCCTGTGTGCCAGTCTGACCACAGAGCCTTCGGAGATGGTCTGAAGGGAAGCATAGTCCTTTTTCCCATCACCTTCATAGCCGTTTTTACTATGCTCTCAATTCTGGATTTGAGCTGGACTGTGAAAGTGCCGAACCATGGAGCCATTCCATATCTCATTATGCTTTCAAGCACCGCAGCATAAAATATCGACATGACGTCGGTGCTCCCCCCGAACAGTCTGATCCTGTGTAGGAAGTGCAGCCTTTGAGCTAACTTCCCACACAGAACGTCTACATGGGCATTCCATTTCAGATTTTCGTAATGAACAGTGTGTCGAGGAAAGGAGAGCTCATCCAGCCTTTTGGTTCGCCTGTGCTACAGTATTTGTCCCTGGAAATTGAGCTATTTACTTTCATGGCCTGGGATTTGTTGGTTAGTAAAGAATAACACCATTTTAACATCTGGACCAATGGTACGGTAAGGTGTTAAAAGCTGAGGAGAAGTCTACAAATAGAACCTGAGCGTAACTCTTGGGGTTCTCTAAATAATTACTGACTGGATGCGTCACACTTGCGACTGCCACCTCCGTCCTCCACCACTGTCTGTAGGCAAATTGGAGGGGGTCCAAATTTGAAACAACATCCGGACAAGATGCTTTTGGTACCGGAGGGATAATAGATTTCTTACAGTGTGACGTTACACGGATTGTTGGAAGATGGGACACCAAGCAGCAGTGAGATCCAATGCACAGCTCATGAGGAGGATGGCAGACAGGCCATCAGGATCCTGTAGATTTCTTATAACAGACTCTGCTGAAGACACACTGTACCTGCTGTTACAGGCGGTTATAGCGTCTTAGCCCTAAGCCCCCTTCTGAGAGAGGTCCACAGTCTCAGACCTGAGGAAAAAGTCATTTAGTTCATCAGCTATACCATGATCATGTTTACTGTCTGTTGACACTGAATTTAGAGAGTGGGGTTTGTGATGGTGTTGTATTATCCAACAATGTATCGATATTAGAGCTTTTTTTCCGTTCTTGTTCTTCTGTAAATAGATTTTAAAGATCTAGAGAATTGTTGATATTTTTCCTTGGTGATCAAAGTAGTTCACAGTGTTTCTAATATTTTGTCAATTCAAATACATGAGTTTGAATTTATATAAAGCTGCATTCACAATACTAGCCAAGCATTAGGCTCATTTGAAGAATGAATTCTGCCTTTTGAATGTAGTTAAAGCTCCTGACCTCAGGATCGTAGGCCACAGATCACTCAGACACATCCCAGCTACTCAAACCAAATCGATTTAGTCGAAACTGCTTCCAATTGTGGGATTAAATACTTAAATACTGAGATAAACTAGAGCGTTTTTCTGTGGTTTCCAGTTGCTTTTGTTTAGCTTTTACCAGTTGAATCTGCAAATATGATCAAGCAACTATATAATACTATGATCCACATATTAGCCGAGTTTACCACGGCACCAATTTATTATGTTATTAGCCATAATTTGTGACCACAGACGTACGTTATAGGCTGATTCCTGTGTGTTTTCTGATAGCTGCCAGAAAAAGCTGGGGTAGATTATCTAATAAGAACACGTGGAAGCAGTTTATCTGTTTATAACGTGTTTAGGACCTGAAAAGGGATTTCTCTGCTTTCATGGAGAAAATAGCCTCAATGCTGATGCTTTTCATGAAGAGAAAAACAGATTTAACTTGATTTTAGTTTAGATCTGTAGCCAGGAAGGCTCAAGAAGCCGAGCTGTGCTGCTCTGCAGACATGTGCCGGTGTCACAGATACCAGCTTTTATATTTAGTCCGGATTGAATGGTCTTGTCGCTCTCCCTAACGTCTGCAGCATCGGGTTTCAGATGTCTGAAGAGCACAAGTGTCTCACAGGTCAGTGGCTCTCTTCAGGCCCGAGGCCGAGGCACGGAGAGGGCGCTGGCACTGGCACCGAGTTCGAAGCGGGGAGACGTGCCTCAATGTCAGGCCTCAGTTTCACTGTCATCAGCTTGTCCTGGCAAATTATGTCTGGAGTGTGAACGTCTGCGTTGCTGTAGTTGAACGTGCAGGACGGGGAAATTGCGGAGCAGGTGGCGGAGTCTGTGCGGTGGCCTCGCCTGCATATTTTATCATCACACCTTCTGTTTCTTTATAAGCCGGAGAGGAAGGGGGGGGGTCGAGGAGCGACCCGTTTTAAACTCTCTGCTGTAACCAGGGTGGCCGGGCCAGGCGTTGAATTTCAAACAAAACGTGCAGACGGAGGAGGAGTGTGTGTGTGGGGGGGGGTGGGGGCTGTTTGGAATTCAGCAACGGGCATGAATTCCAGATGACTCGTCCCTGCTCCTTGGACTTGATTTCCCCACTGGCTTTAGAATGAACACTTGAGCATCGACAATTGAGAAGATGGGTCTTTATTTGTATGTGGCAGCTGCTGTTGGGGGGGGGGAGACATTTTGTCGCTGGTGAGTGCTTCGTCATCAAGAGGACGAACGCTTGAAATGACTCAGGCTGTGAGAAACTCCGTTCACGGAAAGAGTAGATGTCATTAGCGACAAATCAAATCATCAGCCTTCTTCTCTTCACATACATGCAAACCGTATAGAAGTGAGAACAAGTTGTAGCTGTGGTGAAGCGTGTAACACAGCAGCCACAATCTTTGAACATGTATTTCCGTGTTGGTGCCTTGTTTTATTTTCTATTTTAAAAGAGGGAAAAGAAGAACATTTTCTGTCAGAACGCCTACGTGGGCATTTTCAACCAAGAGACAGAGCAACAATAATAGGTATAACACCAACTTCTGAATACATAATAAGACATACAGTATATATATATATATAATTCATTATTTTCTGGTTACATCATTCGAATCTCAGCACACAAATTAGCGAAAAAATGCATCCATCTATATATATTCCGCTTGTCCTCCGAGGGTCACAGGGGAGCCGGAGCTAATCCCACTTGACCAGGGTTGAGATGGAATACACCGTGGACAGGTCACCAGCATACCACAGGGCCAACTCACACCTACACTGAATTTATGGGCCGTAACTAGCACCTGGAGAACATGCAAACTCCAACAGAACCGTGAACCTTCTTTCCGAGAGGAGACAGCTTTAACCACTGTACAGCTGCTGCCCCCTGACTAAATGCAAATACAGCGATACATACTTCAGACATTAGGTTTATGTGGCAGGTAAATCAATACTGTCCGTCCTGTAGAAAACAGCATGTGAGCACATGGCAGCTACAGTCCTACAGGGTGAGGATTGAGATAAAGAAACAAACAAAACCTTAAATAGACATCTCTTAAAATCTGTTTATATACAAAATGTAATGGGTCTCACTTCAGCATTAAATGCTGAGCAAATGCACACAGGTCGTCAATAATAGAAAGCAACTAGTTTAAGTCATAAATACAGGGATAGACAGTGAAAAACTTATTTTATTAATTGATGACTTGATTCGTTGATCGGCCGATGAGGATTCGATAATAATTCTGCCTGAATTTACCATGTTATTAGTTTTTTGAGCAAAAATGTCAAGATTTTATTCGTTTTTTAAATTCTAAATGGTAGTAAACTGAATATGTTTGCGGGTAAAATAAAGAAAAATATATTTGATATTTTAATATTGGCTTAAGAAAACTATGATTAAGAAAAACAAACATCAGGTGATCATGATCAGGTTTCGCCATGTACTATTTTCACTGTAATAGGTCTAAAAGAAAACAACAGGCAGCAAACAGGCAACTGGAGGCCTGTGATTTGTCGAGGTGAAAAACCTTTTCCCAATCATTGAGTGCCAATGGGGCAAAGTGTGAATGTAGTTAACACATTCATTAACCTGCAGAGGCTGGTTGAAGCTGTAATCAGAGACAGAACACAGCAGCCTCATTTCATGAAAAAAATATGTTTGTATGGTTGTTACCATGGAGAAAATAGAGATTTTGTCTATCAGCCATGATATGTACTTACCATCCAAGGTTGACTTACCACAAGCTACGAGATTGTGAAATGATGCTTGACGCTCCTGGAGAGAACACAAGTCTGCATGACATCAACTGTGTTTACACAAAATGTTCTATACTACCCACAATCCTCAGGTGTTATAGCACCGTCTGTGATCGGTGGAGCTCGTTGTTACCATGGAAATGGTCACTAAAACCGCAAACATCATGTCGGCTTTGTTCAGATTGTGCAGGGTTACATAACATTTACCACAAGGCAACCTTGATTTCTCTCTCTGACAATTTTCCAATATTGTTTGGTTCTTATGTAGATTTTTTGAATCACCAATGGAAATTTGCATTTGGAACCAGAGACGTTCTATAAGTGGGTGGCCACTGTTGCTAAGAGGGAACCTTTCTTCTCAAGTCTCAGCTCTCGTTGTGCTGAGAGAGAGCCGAGTGTATTCTTCCTCATCAGTTTTCCGGATGCACAGAGACATTTTGTGCTGCTCCCTCTCTCTCTATTCAGAGGGCCTGGCAGCAGGACGGCGAGCGGCCTCCTCTTTGGAAGGAAAGCGGGTTAGGAGGATGAGTTGGCCCTCGCTTGGATCGTCAACAGCCGTTCCCACACCCCGCTCCCTCTCCGATGCCAGTGAGACATACCCAGCTGAGACACACGCTGCTTCAGCTGCCTCGTACAGCACGCTCTTTTATCTGCGGCCTTCATTTGAAATGCAAAGAGATGCGCAACAGGAGGAAGCGTCTCGCCTCGCATCAAAGAGCTTCTATGATTTGTCCCCTTTCCTTTTTGTCACTCTCTCTCTCTCTCTGTATATGTGTGAGCGCAGGCACATTCATAAAGCAGGTGATCACCATCCCCGTACAACAGATACATGTGTGTCTTCTGTCTCCAGTCTCCACCTTCTTGCTCTAATTGCTCTTTTCTTGTTCCACCGTGATCCTTTTTCTCCTCCTCCCACTTGGCACGCTGTGAAAACAGATTTATTGTAATAAGTGCAGAAATAAGGGCCTGTTCCCTGCTTTCATTTTGTTCCTCTCTCACTCTGTTTTCTCCTTCTTTCTGCCCTGTAGATAACAGGAGCCATCCTGCTGGCCGTGGGAGTATGGGGGAAGTTGATGCTTGGCCCGTACATCTCCCTGATAGCCGACAACTCCACCAACGCCCCGTATGTCCTCATTGGCACCGGCACCGTCATCATCGTCTTCGGTCTGTTCGGATGCTTCGCCACCTGCAGAGGAAGCCCATGGATGCTGAAGCTGGTGAGAGACCGGGGTGTAGTGATATGTCGCAGAGAGAGAGAGAGAGAGGTGTGTTGTATGTGCTGATTAATTAGCCTCAGGTCACACGATAAAGGGAATAATGGCTGACCTCTATCACATGCAGGGGGATCAGAAATCCAATAGATTCTGCAGGGCACGTTGGTCTGTTAACGGTGGAAAGCGTGTGTGTGTGTGTGTGTGTGTGTGTGTGTGCAAGCATATGTAAATGATAAACACCTGAAGGAGAAAGTATTGATAGAAAATATCCAAATCTGACTCTTCCTTCCTCTCTCTCTGTAGTACGCCATGTTTCTGTCGCTCGTCTTCCTCGCCGAGTTGGTGGCCGGGATCTCTGGATTCGTGTTTCGCCATGAGGTCAGCAAGCAGGGCACCATATAACATCCTGATATGTCTCTAACACACAAAACATCAGAGTATTATCATGCTGTTAACAAGTGTTATTTTGTGCATATGCCGGCCCCCTGCAGATAAAGGGAACCTTTCACAGGACGTACACTGACGCAGTCCTGAACTACAATGCTGAGGACGAGGCGAGCCGCGCTGTGGACAACTTGCAGCACAAGGTAAGATGCTGATGTCAATGTGGTACAACAGCCAATAAATACAATTTTAAGTGAGTGAGGTCTTGAAGTTCGGGTTTGGAGAGCAGAGCAGGCAGGTGAGCCGAGTTTGACAGTGATCAGATTCGAGTGCGGGACTGACAGGTTAGCAGAAGATTGATTCTGATCCGGGGTCAGGGTTAGAGAGACAGAGAAAAAAGCTGGACGTAGCCGAGCCGGCGAGCAGCTGGATGGTGGATGGGGGGAACAGGCTGACAGGTATTGATACAAACAGTACAAAAGCAACATATTAAAGTTTTCAAAATGGTACTAGTAGAGATTGTCTGTAGCGTTTCTGTAGGTGACAGAGTTGTGTTGAATGAGTCGGGGGTGATGCTGCCTTCTAATGGAACTTGTGAGCTTTTGGTTACGATGTGGGAAATTGTGTACAAGGTGTGCTTGGTACTCAAGTGGTTAAATTGTGATAAACACTACTGCTAGACTCTAGCAGCATGGAGGCTAATATTAACTTTGTCTAGAAACCACAGAGGCTAGGAATATAACAAACTAGCAGATAGGTAACGTAATGAAAGAAATGGAATGGTTTAGGCTGTTGGAGCCATAACATTTTCAAAATTTTCCAAAACTTCCAGCAATTCAGAGCTTTCAGAAAAAATCCGAGGTCAGAGTTCGTAAAAGCAATAAGAGTGTGACATTTATTTGGACATGGGAAACATGGCCCCATTCCAAGGCAGCATAAGTAAAGTAGCAGGCTTGTGGAGCCGACCGCAGGGTGAATCTCTGCTGGGCAGGTGAGTTGGCAGAAAGCGGTAGATGTTGGCAGGATGATGCCCAGCAGGAACGCACACAAAAGACACACTCAGACAAGAACAGGGACAAACAACACACACCAGGGCGACAAAAACACACACAGTGGAAACATGAACTATAGTTTGGGATCGAAAGGGGTTTAGTCTGAGTGCCAAAGACAAGGACGACAATTCAGAGTGTTGCACATCGTTGGTTGTGATTCTTGCAAAGGTTTTGTTCACAATAACATAAATGTAGAATGAGTCCATGAATTCTAATCTGCTCTCGATCTTCTGTCTGTTTTCAGCTGCGTTGCTGTGGAGTGTATAACTACACCAGCTGGTTGGGCAGTGTGTATTACCCCTCCAACGGTATTCCTGCCAGCTGCTGCTTTAACTCCTCCGACTGCAACCAAGAAGACCTCCGCAACGCAACCATCGCCCCGACCAAGGTCTTCCACCAGGTCAGTACTGTGCTTTTCTATGTCCTTGACTTTCTGCTGTTTAAGTGCTGTAAAGCCCATGAATGCACGTCTCATCTGTCGTCCTCATACAATTTTTTACACCACCTCCCTCATCCATTCTCCTACAACAACAGATAATCTCCCAGATACCCATCTTACCCCTAACGTGCACATATAACATGTCCCTGATCCTGGTTCAAACTAACCTGCCCCCTGTGTTACAGGGCTGCTATGAGCTGGTCACTTCATTCATGGAAACCAACATGGCCATCATTGCAGGAGTGACGTTTGGGATCGCCTTCTCACAGGTAACAGTTAACTGAAGGGCTTTTCTCTGCTGCACAAATAGAAGGTGGCTTGTGTGTTGTGAATCGTAAATAGATCTTCAATATGATCCAAATTAGAGATGTAATTACTCACAACAAGCAAGGCGGTTGCTAAGGAGATCAGCAGACAGAGGTAATGTTGCGTTTTGTGCTGACAGATGTGATTTGACAGGAAATTACTGACTAACTTGACTGGAAAATTGTAAGTAATGTGAAGTAGTATACTTTGCAAGGAATAAACGTCTTTATTCATGGCTTGTTTAAATTTAACGTTATTGTTTATCTGTATTGTCTTCATTATATCGTTATGTATTTGCAGAAAAGCAGATACTCGCAACAACAGGACAGAATAGACTATACGGGAATTGGAGCATTCTATAAAACGTCATTTGTACTTTATCTACCCTTTTAACCCCTTTTCTATGTATCTTTCAGCTGATTGGCATGTTGCTGGCCTGCTGTCTGTCCAGGATCATCACAGCCAATCAGTATGAGATGGTCTAGCCGACGTGACGTGGCAGGTAAAGAAACACGGAGAGACATGAATAACCACACACGTTTAGAGTTAAAGCTGCTACAATCAATATTTTCATAATGAGCAATTAAATCTTTCTATACAATATGACAGGTGTTACTTACACAGTTATTATCACCAACTCCACAATTCCAATCACCTCCGTGGAGCATCTTTGCACCTTTTATTTTGTCAGCAACTAGCTATTGAACACAAAGGAGTTTTTAGCTGCTGAAGTGACGAGTATTTAAATATTCAATATTTAATACTTGGTGGAGAGCAAATCAAACGGGAAAGTGAATATCAAGCTTGTTTGTCACACCACTCCAAATACATGATAAAAATAAATATAGAAATTCATACTTCTATATGTGAACGTTGTGTTTTTGTGGCTTCTTCTCAAGGGTCCATTTTTGGTTCACACTCACTGCTCTTGGCAGCTGGTTTCACCTCCTTGCTGATTGGACGAACGCATGAGAAAATGCTGACACGTTTGTTGTGATTTGCCGTTGTGCTTCCTCAACAAACACCGCTCAACAAATAAACACAATTAGCAGCTAGCTTGTGAAGATAAATATACATTTAGCAGCTGAAAAGACAGTAATAACAAAGCAGATTAAAAAGGAATTCAGATATCAGGCTTATGTTTGTGACATGAAACAGAAACACACATACAAATGTTTTTTATTTGTGAACATTTCTTCCATAACAAACAATAATATGTGAATGTTTCAGATTATGTTGCTTCTTCCCAAGTGGCCAAAAAAGAAAAATGTATCTCTTTTTGTGTTTTCCTCTTTTTAGGGAGATGAAGAGAAGAAGCAACAACGACGCTCGACACACGACAAGAGTAAATTCCCCGAAACACTCTCACACGTCTGAATTGGAATTTACGTCCCTCCGTCTCTCTGCCTGTGATCTTAATGTAATTAGGGCCCGAGCACCGAATGGTGAGAGGCCCTATTGAAATTGTAAGGATTTTTATTATTATTATTATTTCCCTTTGGGGGGCTTTTTCAGGGTCTAGACATGCTCAAAAAGTTGTGAAACTTTGCAGGAAATTCAAGGTCTGCGGATATTTTAGTATTCTGGTGTAATTTGAATTGGCCGTGGCAAAACGGCTCAACAGCGCCCCCTGGAACCAGCCCCTAGGTTTCCCCTTGACCGATCTTCACCAAAATCGGGCGAAAGTTGTATCATGACCAGTCATGAAAAAAAGTCTCAAGGAGCATTATGAAAAAAGCAACAGGAAGCCTGCCATTTTGGATTTAGTGGCCATTTTGGCCAAATTCCACATTTTTACTTTAATATACTTGTCGTACAGTTTTCATCAGATCAACTAAAAATTTAGTTGAGTGTCATCACAACAAGATTGAGAAAAAAACTGACCAAGGGATTTTTTTTTATCACACCGTGTGACCGTGGCGTGCCGTCAAAGTTTGGTTACACGCCATCAAAACACGAGCATCTGTATCTCGGACATACATGGTCCAATCAAGTCCAAACTAGACATGTAAGACAAGAGTCCCGGCCTGATGACAACAACACAGAAATCATGACTTGAAATCACAGCGCCCCCTGGTGGCAACAGGAAATGTCTTTTCTTTTGCATGTCTTACACTTTGATGTATTTCTCCTCATCCATTGACCTCAACCATGTCAAACTGTATCAAATGGGTCTCAAGACATTGATAATGAAGGCATAAGATAACTGTGACTTTTCGTCAAACGCCATATTAATGGCGTTGCATCAAAGTTCATCAACTCGCCATGAAACACGAAATTGCTGTAACTTCAGTGTTCATGGTTCTATCTCACTCAAAATACATGTGTGTAACAACATCCCCCCCCTGAAGATATTCATATGGTTTTAAGGAATGGGCGTGGCAAAACAACTGACTAGCGCCCCCTAACGGGCAGCCCCGGCACTACGATTGGCCGACATGTACGAAAATCGATTTGGGCATGTGTCCTTTCATAACAAACAAATAAGTCTCTTGGATAGATATGATAGACCAAACAGGAAGCCCGCCATTTTGGATTTAGTGACCATTTTAGCCATATTCCACATTTTTACTTAGATCTACTTGTCGTAGAGCTTTAATCAGATCCACTTCAAATTCAGATGAGTGTCATCACAACAAGATGGAGAAAAAAAATGATTTAGGGATTTTTTTTTCATCACACCGTGTGACCGTGGCGTGGCGCCAAAGTTTGATTAAACGCCATCAAACACGAGGTTCTGTATCTCGAACATACATGGTCCAATCAAGTCCAAACTAGACATGTAAGACAAGAGTCCCGGCCTGATGACATCTACACAGAAATTATGACTTGAAATCACAGCGCCCCCTGGTGGCAACATGAAGTGACATGTTTTATACTCTGATGAACTGCTCCTGGCTGCTTTACAATATACAGCTCAAATGAGCTCAGTCAAGTCATTGGATCAATGTCAGAATTGTAACATTTCCTCAAACCGTGTGAACATTGATGTGCGGCGAAGGATATTCCTTCGCCAAAGGACACGATGTTGTCATAACTCCACTCTGCATTGTCCTATCACTACCAAACTTCTGTCACATGATAAGAGTACAAGCCTGAACAGCTCTATGTGTCAATATTTCCTCAGTGTCATAGCGCCCCCTACTGATTCGCCAGGAAAGAGGAAGTACTTTGTTAATCCACTCTGCATTATCCAACAGGCTCCAAACTACTGACCTATGATCACAATCGTGATCTGAACAGCTCCGTATATAAATAATCGTTCAGGGTCATAGCGCCACCTACTGATCAGTGTGAAAATTAAGTTGTGTTTACATTGTCCAATTGACACAAAATTGCTCACGCTACATCAGAGCGCCTACATGAACAGATCTATATGTCTGTGCGTAATAATAGTGATGGCGCCACCTACTGGCAACAGGAAGTAAGCTTTGTTTAAAACTATCATTCGATATACATAAAATTTTCACTCTTTGATACAGTGGACCGTAATGAGCAGTTATCAGGCAAGGATTAACGTCGCGTGACTGACGCAGGAGCTGAAGCGTTTATCCTTGCCGCAATGTGCAAAAACGCATGCAACGTGGAGATGTGCGCTTGGTCATCGATCGCTCTCTCCACCGACCGCAACAGACTTCAACGTGCGGGTGCTCGGGCCCGCAAGTGCTACAACGTAGCCCTAGTATCTTCATGTATCTTATTGTAAAGCACCATTCCTTGAACTCACTGCTGTTGCATCAACGCTTTCTGCATCACACACCGCTCTGCTGCTTGATGTTTATAGTTGCTCATTAGCACATATCTTAGATCGGCACGGCCCACATCCAGCAGGTAGACCCGACCTGTCTCCAGGTCAACGGCGATGTTGGTCCCAGATACATGACCGGGTGCTACTTGGCTTCTCAGTTGGACGCAGCATGCTCCATTGATCGCCAGCAGAAGACCGCCACACATATTTGTACAGAATGACATGACTAAAGCTTGAAGTAATACTTTAATAGATTGGTTTAGTTTTGCATTTTGCCTTTGCTATCACTCACCATTGTATATTCCTGCGGTTGTGACATTTTGTGAACCGATTATGTGTACTGACAATGATATTTTAGCAAGAAAATTGACAACTGAAAGAAGAGGGGGAGCTTTTAGAGAGTATTTTTTATCTGTAGATATTTTTTTGACCCGAGTATTGAATTTAACTTAAAGGCGCAGTAGGAGGTAAGTTACATTTTCTATTGTAATTCAGTATTTTTAGTTAAATCTTAAGAACAAGAAATGTAAATATTTGCTGTTAAACGCCCACATTAACTTAAAATAACAGTAAATATATACTTGAGTTAGCTGCTTTTTAAAACACTTTTAATTATGTTTAATATCAATTAATTAGGAAGAGAAATATATTCATACATAGGAAATGTGAAGGCCCTGTTACACCAGACAGTGACAAACTCACAGGAACACGACTTCACACAGTGACAATTTATGCATAAGTGGGATTAGTACCATCAACCCCTGTCTTGATGGTACAAGTGACAAACTAACTAAAAGTGGACTGAGAAATTCAGCTACAACAGACATGTTTGACTTGTCTGTGTTGTAACTTTTACAGGTGTAAACTAGAAGAGCCCAGGGCCCAACGGTCCCATTTAATTCAATCAAGCTGCACCAAAATTCACACACTCAAAGAAATCAGTTCCCCGAATGTGCCTGTTTTTCACTTAGAAATTCATGAATTATTCCCTGGGGAAATTGAAAGTGAAAGTGAAAAAAAAATCAAACCTGGATTCATCCTCTGATCCAGATCAGCACCAAAATGGAATGGGTTCTTTCCTGACCCCCAACCACACTGCTCCACCATCCTTAGAGGAAATCTGTTCAGTTGTTTTTATGTGTTATCTAGCTTACAACCCAATAAACGGACAGGGGTGAAAACATAACCTCATTAGCAGAGGTAATGCAATTTATCATGGCGTCATTAATCAAGGCGCTATTACTATTAAGTATCCCAATAGTGAGTGGACATGGACGGTGCGAGGACCATGAAACTGCCTCACCTAAATCAATCGCTCACCTGCTTTGACAAGTCAAGACATCTGCCATTAAAATGAACTACAGCTCTTTATCCTCTTAACTCCCTTAAAGGGCAGTTATCAGCTGTCAAGATGACTTTCTATTGGTCAAGGACAAAAATGTACGTGTCAAGGCTAAACAAAGCAGAATTTGACGTGAAGTATTGGCACGGATTTGACATTGAGTAGTTTCAAATGCTGGTGTGACAGGGCTCTGAATTATGCCTCTAACACCCAATTACCTTTAATGCTTCAGTGAGCATCGAACAGCATCATTTGAATGAACGCGTCTCAAACTTAAAAAACAGCAGAACACGTGAAGGTGGATCGAAAAGCATCGAGGAGTCCGAGGTTCGCGGGATTTCAACAGTGTTCTTCTAGTATTTACAGTATTCTATGTAGTGCATCACCATGCCTCCATCACCACCACCATCTGTAGATATGTATTGGAAATGTACTTTGTATAATGAAATGTTTCTCATTCTGATATGCTAATTATGTAAATGTCGTGTCAAGAGTTTTGATTCCACACAGTTTGTGATGTTAATCTGTATTCGTTTGATAGTTTATAGGAAACTTGCACCTAAAGAAACAACAACTTGTGGCCAATGTTTTGACAGTAACATGTAATCGTTTGAATTCAGCTGTATATTTATTCTGATTTGATTGGCATTAAGTTAACAGGATCACCGAGAGATTTTCTATCGCTCTTTCAGTATATGTGTGTGTGTGTATGTGTGTGTGTGTGAGGATGACCCTTATGACCTGGTGTTGGCGTACGTCTCGGGTGATCTGAGTGCACGAGTCTAATTTAAGCATTTGAGATCAGATCGCTCAGAGCACACTCGGAGGTGGTGTGGGATGCACGTGGCCACAGTGTCTTTGCATGCGTGAATGCAAATGCGTCCTGGAACACACTGAAGGATCGTCGACTCAGCTAACGTCCTCTGGCTCTTCCTCTCCTCGTCTGAAACACACTGATGAAGGAGCAAATTGCATAGTCAGCGGAAAAAAATCCTTGTTATTTGATCTTTGCAAACAGAAATTATGGAAGCTCCATATTTATTAGGTCCGATCACTCCCTCCAGACACCTCCTGATGCCAGGCATGACATGACGTGGATCAGATGACCTGAGACCGATGTTAAAATCCAGTTTGTGTGTTTGTGTGAGAGAGCGTCTTGATTTCGGGGATCCTGCCTTGTTCAGTTTTGGTCAGTATTTGGTTGTGGCTTCTAAACAAAACAAAAACCTTTTTGCTTTTAAGGCTGTAAATTTATTTGGTGAATGTATGTTTTCCTGACTCCACTCTGAAACTTAATTTTCCTTTCCTCAAGCTGATATTTTCCTGTAAATACTAAATTGTAATACCATCTAGCGTACACAAGGGGTCATTAGACACTCAAAAAGAAATCGCACCATCTACTATTGACTAAGTCACCATCAGTGGTCTTATTATCATTAAATATACAGAAAACACTTTTGTCCGGCGTGTGTTTATTGTGCTATGATGGAAACTGCTCTGTATATTTTAAATATGGAAAGAAACATGTTTATTATCAGGTTTGTGCGAGTTGTACAAACTGTGCTTTGTTAGTAAGTCTCGACAACACCAGCTCTGACATTGTCAGCTTTATTGTTACTTCTGCCAAATGCACAGGGGATAAAAATTTAGTTATTTTCCTATTTTAAACAAATTAGTAGACATATAAACACTCAATACATGTAAGTAGCAAACAACATATTAAATACTTACGTGACATAAACATACACAACATAGTATGCAGTCAAGGCTCAGGGTGGATAGGATGTGATTGCAGACCGGAAAAGTGCAAAAATAGATAGAACAGTACAAGGATATATTATTGACAGCAAAGTTATGTTCATCCACAGCAGTACAATGGGATCAATCAGGCCATTCTCATAATCAAATCGGGACAAATCATATTTTTAGCTTCAGGATTAGGGTCGGCAGATGTCAGGCTAAAGGTTAAGGTTTTCTAGAAGTAGGCTAGGTGGTTTGTATACAGGTGTGTCAGGGTTTACTTGATCTAAAGCTAGGAGTCAAGCAGCAAAGAATAATACAAATAAAATCGATCTATCACATTCCCTGAGCATCTTATTTACTTTGCCGTGCAATCCAAATAGAGGCCATGCGGATCTAGTAATGGCAGCTAGGTTTGTGTTTGAGGTCGCAGTTAAAGAGCCTGTTGATACAAAGTGTCTTATCTGTCAGAACCCACAGTTTTAGAAAAGTGAACAAATTGGCAGCAGCACAAGGTCGACCAACAGAATATTTTGAGTTTTCATTGGCTCTCCGAGTATACTCATGCAAGCTTTCTAAAAGTAACTCCTGCATTAAACTTCATGAGGGGTGTAATGTTCTGTTTTTGTTAAAACTGATCTGGAGAAATGAGACCAATACACAGGATGTACTTTGTATTGCATCTACCCTCGTTGAGTTAAGTGGGAAGGACAGGTTAATTCAATGCAAACCTAATGTAAGTCAAAAGCATTGCAACTCCTCCAGACTGGTCGTAAAGCTGAATCTGTGTAGCTTCAGTATGGTGGCCCTGAGGTGCAAATCACTACAGCAAATAAAACAACACAATAACAAGTCACAAAACATAAAAAAAAGCCACAAATCACAACTGCAAATCACAAAACCCAACAACAAATAAGAAAACACAACGGCCGATAAAGAGAAAGAGCAACAAAAAGGAAGCAAATCACAACAAACGTGTCAGCATTTTCTCATGCGTTCGTCCAATCAGCAATAAGCCTTGTCCATTGCAGGTACCGTTAATTCCGTTGTCTTTTGTTATTTGTCATTGTGTTTCCTTATACACCATTTTCTTGTTTTTTTTTACCTTTCATTTTCTTATCTGTTTTCTGGTTTTCTCATTTGCCATTTTCTTCTCTTGTACACGGTTGTGTTTTTTCTTATTTGTTGTTTTCACATTTGTCTTATCTTATTTAACGTTGAATTTTGCACTTCAGGGCCTCTGTACTTCAGTTTTTCTATTGGAGTGACTTGTGACCATAATAAACTTTTTATAGCTTATATATTCATTTAAAATGTTCAATACTTGTATTGCCAAAAGTCTATCCTACCCATTACAATGGCAATTTAATATAAAAGAAAGAGGAGAGACTTTATTGACATTTTCTGTGACAGTTTTGATGAACATCCAGCTGAGTCTACGAAGTTCTATTTCTTCTTCTTGAGCACATACTGGATGTACCATCCTCATCCACGTGGGGGCGCTTGGGTATCAGTGGAAAACGGAACTGTGGGTATAGAAGAGGAGGAAGAGGAGGAGGAGGCAGCTGCTGTTTGTGTGGAAGATGGAGCTCGACGCTCACACACATCCTCCGTCTCTCTCGGCGCTTCCTCCTCCTCCTCCTCCTCTCCCGCTGCGCTGCCTCCGTGCGCTGCATCCGAAACGAGGCCGGACCAGCGGCGGGGAGGAGACGCTGCTACTCGGGGAGAAACGCGCTAACCAGCCGCTCTCCAGTCTCGTTACGCAAATTACCGACCGAGCGGCGCGGCAGTGGGTCCGTTAATGGAGCGTGTGCGCGCCCGGCGGTGGCCTCCTCCTCCTCCTCCTCCTCCTCCGCCTCCCGGATACACTTAATGGGTTGGAGGCTGCGGGGAGACGCCGCCGGGGAGGTGCTATTACTCACACGGACGCACACCGAGGAGCGCACACACACGTTCAAGAGCAGACAGAAATGTCACCATTACGGATAAACATTGGGCACCAAGCTTATGAAACAAAAAAGGCTTGAGAGATACTGGTTGCAATCAGCCATTTTTTACATATGAAGTAAAAGCTTAAATAAATTTCAGTCAGACTTATTATTTTATTTTTCTAACCAACCAGGCAAAGTGGGCTAACTGCCAAAGGGCCCCAGCTCTAGGTCAACTGGTTTTACAAATTGTGACAATCCGACTTTTCTCGTGTTTCTATTTCATTGTTGTTCCAAAGTGATAACTCTCAGTGTACGTCCTATATATATTATTTTTGTCTCATTTGTTTTCTGTAATGTGTGCATCGGTGTTGACTGCTACTGTAAGACAAATTGGCCCCCAGGGATACTACAGACAATTAGTTCATCCATTCATCTTCCATCCATCCATCATTCTTCCATCCAACTATCCATCATCCTTCCATTCATCCTATTCCACATCATTTGCGTCTCCATAATTTCATCAAGGGAAATATTTGTCAGCATTACGTAACTCTGAAGTATCAGCTATGTCCTTCAGCTTGTGACCCTGCTTCTGAAGACGGACCTAGTCAACAAACCGGTTTGAAGACCTCGTGTTTAATCCGACAGTGCATGGACAAATCCATCTATATTTTTTTTCGGACACCGACTCAAGTGACATCACTTGTGTCAAAGATCTCACATCTCCCTCCTGAGGTGTTAAACAGCTATTCTCCCATGTTGGCTCACAGTAGTAATAATATATGTAAACAGGTCATTATGTGTATAATGACAGTTCCAAGTTAGCGTGAGGCCTTTTGGCAAAAGCACAGGTGTAAATTATGAAATGAATGATGGCTGAAACTTCCACTTAGCTGCTTCTTTTTCACAGACCTGTTTCTGTTCGTGCTGGATCACTGTCACACTGTTGTGGCTCACTGTGACACTCGAATAGAACAGAGCCGTCGTTAAAGTTATTATAGTAACACTGGTGCATTTCCAACCATGACAAGCAGAAGTCTCTCCTGTGAAAAAGGCATATTGAACTCTTCTGATTATTCACTGTAATTTAGGAAAGTGTTTGGCTTGAAAAACAGAACATGATAAATAATGATCAGCAGGTTTATTTTTTTACCATTTTGAGCGAGGTGATTATCAGATAAAATCTTTTTTTTAACACGAATGACCCCTGATAGAATAAATAATATATTTTTTAATCTAGCGTTATTATTTTTTAAACTTTAGCTAAAACTCTAGTCAGCTGCTATGGCAGAGCCTGTTGTTACAACTATTGTGTATCTTAAAACATACTCTATGTTCTTCTGCTGCCTTAAACATTTGAGTTAATTTAATTTGAGTTGAATAACTAAAGTTGATGTAGGATCAACTCTGTTAATGAAATGAGCAGCCACGCCTGTTGAATAATAAGATATGGACTGAATTCAATCACACACGTTGTTTTGCAGTGTACAGATGTAAGTACTTTGAGCTGTAAAATACACAACTTGAACAAGGAAATTGCGAGTCCATGTATTTATTTGGTTTTCGTTTCAAATTGAATAACCTGAGCAACCGAACATTGTGGAAACTCCTGGAAATAACCCCCATTATCTAAGATTCATCACGTGACCTGATGATGATTGTCTGACGGGGAAGTCCTGGTTTTGATCACACAGATTAGTGCAAACTTCAAATCTTGAGTGGCTTAGTGATGTGTTTTTAAATGGCAGTTTAATTTAGACTGAAAACCTCATTAAAATCCATGACAGGAACTTTACTGCTTTAATCTGACCTTCTTATGAATGTGCTTTTCGCAAACTTGCAGAGGGAGCACTTACACCGCACAAACAGAGCCTCCCTCTTTGAATCCATAGTGACGCCTCATTTATTACCTTATAAAGTAATATAGCCGGCCTGTCCCACTCCACCCGTTTGTTTGGGATACGAGCCGCTGCTCCTGCCGCTGCTGTTGTTATAATTGCTGCTGCTGCCTCGCCTCCAGCTTCCCTGCTCAACCCAGACACACCTGCCTCACACTTTTCAGTAACATGCAGTCGTGTTGACAACTACAAGAGTTCCCACTCGAGCTGCCTGTTCCTTTAGTGCAGCCACCAACGCTCCCTCCCTCCCTCCCTCCCTCCCCAGCCTCTCCGTGGCTTCCTCCTCTCCCTCACTCTCTGAGGCCTTGTGGGATGATGATGATGACACCCGCCGTAATCGGTGGAGGCTCCGCTTCTGACATGACACACAATCGAGAAAAAAACCTTCTTCCGGACTGATCCAGGTCTTGCATTCAAGCACAGTGCGTCCTCTAACAAGTGGAGAGGGCCTTTTTCACGGGAGAATAGTAGAAGTCAGCGAGGTGGGGCCTTTGATTGACAGCCCTGTTGAGAAAGCACAGCCCGCTCCTGCTCCTATCTGATCTCCGCTCAGCAGTGGTACACATTTGCTCTGCTGACCTGCTTTTTTCCCCCTAAACTACTCTAGAATCAGCTAATCTTCACAGGGGGGATCAGATTAGTCCATTTGTGTGTGTGTAGCTTTGCTTCTAAGGCAGATTTTTTCGGGGTGGGGGATGTGGGGGCAGTGGGACCCGACCACAGGCAGGGAGGGAGATTGACGTATAGTAAATATACACTGAGGTATTGCAGATAAGTATTATTCTAAGGTCCTTGTACTTTACCCGAGTTGTTCAATTTCATGCTCATTATACTTCCTCTCTGCTGCATTTCAGAGTAAAAAATATCTACATCTCACTACATGTATGTGTTTTTATAGTTACTAGCCAGTGGAAATATACTTTTAAAACCTATCGACATGAAAAATAAAGTACCCTGATAATGGTTAAGCTCACTAACATTATATAACATATAACATGTGGTGCTTACATGTTCATGCATCATTGATAGTAATCCAATCTTTTGAATAATCATATAACACAAGTATTCTGCTGCATTTTAATTAATATTACTGAGCACAATTTGAGGATTTTTACTTATATTTGTATTAAAGGATACCAACCCTTCTACAACACTTCGTTCCTACTCAGCTAATTCTGAAGGTTTAGTGTTTAATGTGAGTATTTCAATAAGATTCTGTAATTTTACTCCTCGTCTCCTAAATGTATTATTTTAGATTAAAAAGTAAAAATTAGCTTTAATACTACAAGCTACAATACTTAAAAATACTTTATTATAAATGAATAGGGGAATCCAATTATACAACATGACTGACACTGACAGGGACTTATACCTGTACGTATAACTATACCTGTACCAAAACATGTGCCTATACCCATCCCTTTAACTTTAACTATAACTTTACCTATACTCTAAATATCTGTACCTATATCTGTAGCTAAACATATACATATACCTGTACTTATATAGTACCTTTATCTTACAAATATAACTATAACTATGACAACTACACCTGTACCTGTACCTGTACATATCTGTAATTACCTATGAGGGGCACCAGAGGAGACAGATGAAGGGTGGGACAGAGAGAGAGAGAGAGAGAAAGAGAGAGAGAGAGAGAGAGATAGAAGGGGGGAGAAAGAGAGAGAAAGAGAGAGAAAGAGAGAGGAGTGGTAGAAACTCATCCAGCAGGTTTTCCCATCCTTGTTCACATTCTCTCCATTCTTGCTGAGCAACAATTTTTTTTAATGAGTGATTCCTTTGTGAGTATCTGGAACAAACTGTGCCCGAAAGAAACCTCTTCCTGGAGTTTCACTCAGGCCTCTTCAGTATGTCAGCCTGCAACGAGCCTATTCTCTGAAGCAATATGAGCCTATTTTAAAATGCATACATGCAAATTCATCAAACATGTTTCTCATGTTGACAGCCGGGCAACCAGTAAACATGTTTATGGCTAAAGTTTCAGTCTGACCAGAAGTGTTTACAAAAGCTCAGATTTCAAGCTGAGCACTGCACCAGAGCATGTACAGCACATGTGCATGGAGTGCTTCTGGACGGCTGTTTCTGAGGCTGAGGCTATGTGGGACTCCCCCCCCCTGTTTACCAGCAGCTGTAGATAGAAGAGTGGAGGGAAATCAGCAATCTTCCATCACTGCTGGAAACTGGCTGGTGCAACCGTTTGGTTTTAAGTGTAATCTGAAAAGCTTGTCAGTAACTGCAATGGGCTTAGCCTAAAGTTACCCCGAGGGGAGATAACCAGGCCTGTAATACTTCTGTGGAGACTGCTGGATGTGTACGCGGTGCTCATTAAAGAATGAATTTGTGGTTTTATGACATTTTCATTTCCCGTTTCATCAATGTAATTGTGCGTTTTCTATTTTATAAACCACTAATCATCTCACAATCACTCGGAAATCTCCTGTGATCATTTGGAGACACACAAGGACCCATTGAAGTACAATATAAGTATACGGGAAGAAGTTTAAACATGCTCCACCTCAACCAACAAAAGCAACAAAAAAGGAAGTTCGAGTCTATACGTTTTATCTCTTTATCATCAGGGGGCGTTTCTTTCTGCAGAACTAGCGCTTCACAGCGAGGTTACATTAGTTCAAAATATGTCGTTTTCCACAGCAGGAACCTGAATGCAGGCAAGTGAGTGTGCTACTTTTATCTAAGTATAGAATCCGATTTATTCTTCCAATGTTCGGGCTGACATAGTGAAAGAAAAATCTCTGAATTTAATTAAAAAACCATTCAAAAGGCTCCAGAGCTGGACCACGTGTTGCTTTTGCATTCTGCAAATGAGTGGGCCTAGCCATTGGCCCCAACACAAATTTGTCCCGCCTCGGAAGCCCACGGGGCAATCGGATTGGCTTCACCGGCAGCACCAGCAGTGGGCTGATGGCTTAATGAATATTCATCGCACCGGGCTGCTCGGCTGGGCCTCGCTCTGCATGGCTCTCTGTGTCTGGCTCACTGGAAGAGAATGTGATGATGTAATGTAAGCGAGTTCTTTCAGGAGAAATCACAGAATAAACTTGCATTGTAAGCTCATGAGTGAAGTTTGAGATGTGAGAGTTCAGCAGTGGAGTGACATCCGCTGTGCGTAATTACGCACGGCAAAGCGTCCGGTAAATTAATCTTAAAACTGATTTGAGAGCATGAGATTTTAGTTTGTTTTCACTGTCAATGTGGAGCCACTCCTCTTTTTAGAAAAAGTGCCAAACCCCCTGTGCTCCTCCACAGTGCTATTTCAGGTCATTTGGATCCGGTTTCAGTTGCTCTAGGAGAACCTGACAAACAGGTCTCGGGCACCGCCTTCAAATCCTGAAGCGTATAAAGGCTCACCCGTCTTCCGACAAATTGAAAAGAACAAGCAAGACATTCAGGAAACAGTCCACGAAGAGCGGACACTGAAAAACCGTGCCCGTCGACAAGCGCAGCTCGCCTGATTCACCGGACAGCCAATCCGCGCAGCAGCATCACAGACGCTTCTCTAAGCCGATCAGCCCAGACTTAAAGCAGGGCACTCACAGAGGAGCAATAACAAGACAGGAGACGCTGATCCTCTATTTCACTTCTGTGGCTGAGTCGAAGGGAAAAAAACGTCGCCAAGATGATGATGCAGCTGTCAGAGACGAACATCCAGAAGAACTCCCTCTTCACCGCCATGAACCGCTTCCTCGGCGCCGTGAACAACATGGACCAGACCGTCATGGTACCCAGTCTGCTGCGGGACGTCCCGCTGGACGAGGACCGGGAGCTGAGCGCCATGAAGACGGACATGGACGAGGGGGACATGTACAGCTACTACCAGCTGCTCAAGTCCATCCGCACGGACATGGAGTGGGGCGTGCGGTGCGCCACAGCCAACGAGAGGCGAGAGGAGTCCATGAAGCTCAGCCGCACGAACTCCACGACGTCCACCTACTCCTCCATCTCCTCATCATCATCATCGTCTTCGTACGAGGAGGACGAAGAGGAGGAGGACGAGGATCTGGAGAAGCAGTTCCAGTACCACCTCACCGGGCTGCAGGGTGTCCTGTCCAAGCTTACACAGCAGGCCGACTCCCTCACCAAGCGCTACAAGAAGGAGATTGGTATCGGAGGATGGGGCCAGTAATAGAAACTGAGTGAAAACCCCTTTATTAATTCTTGGACTGACTTATCAATAGGCCTTATTGCTGCTGTCAGGGCTTCTGATTACATGTACTGACAAATAGAAACGACTGGTAGAGAACGGGGGCAGTTTATTCCTCTCTACCAGCCCACATGGTGTTGGTCTGCTCTGTGGTATATTGACTGTCGATGTGTTGATCTTGAAAAAAGCATCTTGTGTACTCAACACCAAACCCCTTAATGTATTGCACTCTGCGTGTTGTGCACATGATGCCTTTCAGTTCTTGTGATACGCAGATGAAACACATATTTAAACCTTTTTTATTTAATGTATTATTTATTACCTTACACTGGAGTCATGTTTGAGAGCCAGATGTCATTTCAAAGTTGGAGGACCATTCATTTTAGCCGCCCCTCTATCTCTCTCCCACTCTCTCTCTGTGTGGGTGTAGTGAGGGGATACCGACAAAAGACTCAGCTTCCTCCACTGTGAAGCTGATGATGTCAGTGTGTTCACATGTATTTGTGCTTCTCCAAATTTAATGCATCTGTTTCTTTAAATTGTGCTTTGCATGGAAGGAGGCATATGCTTATGCTACTGCAGCTGCCCGTGATCTCCCACTGTCCTACATGATCGATGAACTGGAATCAACTGATAATTCTCTTAGCACAGAGAATAATGAAGAGTTTCCATGAGATGCAATGTTGTTATTGTCGTTTATGTTATCATTACTGAGGTATTACCGGATATGTCCATCTGTCGGAGTGAGTGAACGTTTTTGTATGCACCTTCTGCGCCAATTTTGTACTGAGAAATATAAGTTTTTACAAAATAAAACTTTTATTTAAACATACTATGTTTGTTGTGTGTGGTTGTTTTTCATGGATTCAAAAAATGGGAGCAAACATCACAAAAACAAAGACCAAAACCACGTTTACATCACAGGCTTCTGATTGCAGGGATATTGAAGGGTGTACCTGCCATTTAACATTTTTGCTACCTCTAAGCCCAAATACATTTTAGACAAACACCATATTTAAATATTGTTATTTTTCTTTACATAAAGTCTTCACATTCTTTTTGTTAATACATATAATTAAGCTGATGCTTTAATCCAAAGCAATTTACAATAACTGTAAGGGGGAATTCGTGGGTGCAGTATCTTGCCTAAGGACACTTCCTCATGCCAATGGGAGAGACTGAGATCGAACCACGTCCTGCTGGTTTGGGGACGGCCGCTCTACCACTCAGCCACAGTCACCCTTTTTTTAACTTGCCCTTTAGTAGAGCGGATATCACAGCCAAGGCCAAATAAACCTTAAATATGATAGATTTTTGACAATATGATTACATTGTTTCTTGAGATATTTGCAGATAATGTCTCACAATGACTAATGAAATGAGAAACATTCCTTGGTGAGTCAGATCTCACGCCTCATCCCATTCACCAAGTTCGGTGCAAATCAGTTGCTTCAAGTCTAAGTCGTTTTCTTGGAAGTTTAATAATAGAATGAACAAGCATTTCACTGCAGAAAAACAATCTGAGATGTAGGCAGCAAATCAGAGATTCACGGATAGCCAGATTCTAAAGAACAAACTGACAAAATGTCAGACAGAACATCAGGACGGAAACACGATTGTCTGTATCTCTTCTCTACCGTGTCTCTGGATCCATCGTGTCACACAGGTGATGTAATGATTGCTGTGCAGAGACGGAACATAAACACTTGCAAAGAGTCTGTCACAACTGTTGCCGGGGCTGTTATTCTAATGCACATTTCACCCCCAGAAGTTTACTTTCAGAACATGATTCTTGGATCTTGTTTTGGTATTACCTCTGCAACGGAGGAGATGTTTTCACCTCCGTCCACTGGTTTGTTTGTGAACAAGATGACACAAAAACATCTGAATGGATGACTAAGAAGATCGGTGGAAGGATGCAGGAATGACTCGTCAGAGAACCCATTCCATTTTGGAGTCGATCAGGATCAGTGGCGGATCCAGGACTTTAAACCATTTTATTTAACATTGCGAGATGTCCGAGGTTTTTTCGACATTTTCACAGATTTTACAGTGAACACTTCATGATTCAGGCATATTTAGGGGATTCATATCTATGCGTGAATTCAAGGGGTCTGTTGTACCTTGGTGGAGGTATATGGTCTACTTAGTGTCCTTGTCATTATTAGTGGTTGAACAGCATTCCGTTTGAAGGTGCAACAAGTTTATGACACTAAAAACAAAGTTGTCTTGGCTGAGGGTGAACTTCAGAGGGTGGAAGGGTTCAAGAGCCTGCAGGTGATGAATGTTACCTGTCAGTTAAGTTATAGAGACAATACCTGAAGCCACTTGAACTTTCTTACTAAACAAAGAGAGGGAAACTGTTGAACTCGGGGTTCTTTTCGATTAATTTTCGCTCCGCACATTATTGTATATTCTTTATGCTGGGAATACATGTGACAGTGTATATAATTGCAAGTGTGCACGGCACCCCATAATTCTGCTTTTTATTTTGCATTTATATAGAATTTTAAAGTAAGTGCAAAGAAGGGAGACAACATTTAAGTTGTGTGCATGCATGCATGTCTGGTTTTATGTAATATCTCGCCAAGTGGAAAACAGAAAATAACAGACGTTCATTGTAACTGACAGTGACAGACTCAAAGGCCACAGAGAGAAATGGATGCAGCCGGAGTTATGGTTCGACAAACGTCCTTGTTGCTCTTTACGGTGAAAAGACGATTACAGAGGAAATAAAAGTTATTTTAATGCATTCATCACAGAGATCACTTGGCCCTAAAGTTTATTTTAGATATAGATTTTTTCTTGATGTCGATTTGAGATTTTTTACAGTTTCCCTTATCAGGCTAAAGCTGTTTCAAGTCGAAGAAAAATATTTCAAGTCCAGCAAAACTTCTCAACCATCTTCAAAGCATCACACCTTCTAAATTCCTTTTTCTATCTGATTGTGACTCTTCTCAGGCAGTGCAGCCACACTGCTATTGGCATTTAGGGAGAAGGTAACATGCCTTGTTGTTTTCGACTTCACATAAAGTTACTAGTTTCTAAAAACATACATGGAGAATAGATTATCTAATCAGTAACCTAAGGTGTATACCAGAGGCTATTGCTATTATACTTTGTTTCAGTATACAGTGTGTTTTGCTCATAGAAACACTGCTGCGCCTGGTTCTGTCAGAAAGCCTTGTGTGGTTGTTGTTTCCATCTCCAAGATATTATTCAAGTTGGGAACATTAGGATTTTTGTAACTTTTTAGCAGCAGAACACCGGACGATGAACTGTTGCTTTGGCATTAGTAAAAAAAAACAATATAGGTGCAATAAATGTATGTAAAAAGTAGGTGTTGTTACTATATGTGTTTTTTTAAGTGGTATTCATTATACGGCAGAATGAGTGAAGTGATATTGTTTTCATTCATATGATGAGTACTTTATAGATTTAAAAATGGTATGCATGACATTTTATTATATTGTATTGAGTACAAAGATTATTGCGTGTTACAGTAATTGGAGGTCAACACACTGATGACCTTTAAGCTGTATCATTGCCTTGATGGTTTGTGGAATTGAAAGCAGTGTTTAGTAACAATAAAGTAGCTATAATATTTCCCTCTGGTTGTTGAGGTATAGAGCAGCAAAACAAAGAAATACACAAGTAACACAACAATATATCAAATAGTAGAGTAGATGTACAGAGTAGCAGAAGTGTACCACATAAATAAAATGCTGATCTGCTATAAATAAAATAAAATGAAATATATCTACCTCAACCTTGCAATAAATATGGGATGATAAAGCATGTAGGGATATTTCATAAACTGTACACGTTTTTTATTTAATAGACAACTTCTGGATCTAACTTTTCTTAAACAGCCTATTTTTACAACTCAAGTCTTCTGTCTTGCTGGTAACACTTCGACTCAAACGCGCAACTGTTGTATTTTGTCCCTGCCCGCGCGCCGTAGAATCAGGAAGTACAAGTGAAGCTACAGCAAAACAAAACAAAACTGATGCGAAATCACCTAAAATAGATAACTTTGAGTCAAAATGGACACTGTAGATACACGGTCAACAAGTAACGATTCGCGCTGCGTGTTTTTTAATACACATTCCGAAGACTATCGATGCGTAAGTAGCGAACGTCACTGTGTGCTCTGTTTTCTTTTTAGCTTCGAGGCTAATTAGCTAGTTAGCTTCGCAACGTGTCACAGTTGGCTCCACTCAGGGCTATTGCTGGAATTGGTCATTAGTGACTGCGCCTGATGGGTTAATACATGATCGATAGCTTTAGCGATAATTAGCGATTAGCTTGTTTCTCGGGCTCATCTGTCACGAGACAGTCATCAACATGCTCACTAGCTGTTTATTAGCCTGTTGAATATGAGTTAATGTTATATTTTCCCTACGACACAGTAGCTTTCTTACAGCTAACAACAACTTTAACATTAAACCAACAACCTCACGTCTTTTGAGCCACTTGTTTTCCCCCCACATGTGTGTTAGAAGCCTTGGTAATGTTTTAAATCCACCTTCTACATGTTATTTATCAAACAAAAAAACAGTCCATTTAATTGCTTTTCCTCTTTAAAAAATAACAGGTGGTTTTAGTCTCCATCTTTTGAATCAGTGTGAAAAGGTGATTATTAAAACTGCTCAATTCTTCCCTTATGTTCCCAATAACTTTGTCAGGAAACAAATAGACTGGATCAATGATTGCTGAATAGAGTTGTTCAGACTAGAGTGACAGATTCAGTCTCTCCTGCTGTTTATGTGAGGAGAACATTTGCATGTCAGCAGCTTGAGGCTTTTTGTCATCATCTCTTAATAAAAAAAAATAATAAAAATGCATCTGCATCTCTTAATCATCCCTTCTGTGGGCTCAAATATCACAGGAGGAATGCTGCAGTAATGTTGTCTTGCTAAGGGCCCCAAAATATCTCTTTACGTGACAAACAATCCATCACAATCGCAAGCATTAAATCAGTGTTTGTAGACTCTTCGACTCTGCTAGATTTTTTGCATCACTTCTTGTGAAAATAAGAGATGAAATGTTCAGGCATGAATCCACTGTCCTTATCGTCCCCATATGTGTTTGGCAAAAATATGAAAGCTCATTCATTCAAATGAAGATTACTTAGTAAATCAAACACTTAAAGTCAAATGAAGGTAAACTAGTCAGTTGATAACATGTACATGTTACCAAAACCAAAATGATGAATTATTTTACAAATGTGATAACTAAGTGAATCTCTTTGGGTTTAGATTAATGGATGGACTAAACATGCAATCTGATCACATTAAGTCAACCTTTTAAAATATTAAATCCGGAATTATATTCAGGAATTTCTGAAATTGAAAAAAAAACAAATTAGAAGATAATAGGTAGATTAATTGATTTTTTTTCGTACATTAGTTGCAGCCCCAATACTTCACTCATTTGAAATTGACAGTCAAATCTTCATTTATACCATAAGACGACATAAGATGGTCATTGCTTATTCTTTGGATCATCTTGTATTAATACTGTACATATTGCCCAAGATAAAATATGATCCATTTTCTGTGACATGAGGAAAAAAAACCTCTTCCGAAAAGTCACATAATAAACAATTCAAAAGGCAAGCTCACTAATGCACTATTCATGAAAGTATTTTATACCAAAGTGAGAAAAAGCTAGAGCCTTTTTTTATCACCCCTGTTGCTCCATATTGGAAAACAATTATTCAAAAAGTACATTCATACACTGGTTAAAGGTGGGATACTCTCTTCAGTGAGTCGGATCTTTTTCATACAATTTTTATTTGACACTAGATTTGTCCTGTTTTAGGCAATAGATGTCCCTGATTTCTACAGACAGCAGTATCTGTTCTTACAAAGCTAATTGGAGGTCACCAGACAAATTACAGCTAGCTCTTTGTTGTGACTCGTCAGTGGTTGGAGGTGTATGTCAGTCAGTGTGTGTGTAAAAGGCCATTTTCTCTCTTTCATTTCTCTGATCCTTACAGGACTGACTCATGTATGTCTTCCTCCTATCATTCTTCCTTTTGTTTTTACTTTTCCTCTCCGAGTGTAGCTCGATCAGTTTCAGGTTGGATGTGGCTTTGCACAAAATATGTAGTGTGTCAGGTTTCTAGCCCCGGTAAACACACAGGCATGTCAGTGTATCATTCCCTTCAGCTTTCCTTTAACAGCAGTCTGTGTTATCTATGTAGTGTGTTGGAATGGGTGAAAATGCATGATGCATGTGGAGGTGATTCAACAACACCTCATGTGTCTGAGGTTCTGATACATTGTGAATCCTTTACATTGCAAAATGCTTGCGGTTTTCCATATATTTATGCAAATCAGGAAGTATTTTTGTTTACAATACTTCCTTTAATTTCACGTGTGCTTTCAGGCACGCACAAGCAAAAAATACACAACACAACAAAAGCCAGTCCTGTCAATCATGTTATTTCTAAAATTTTATTAAATAATGACACTTTAAAATTACAACAGCCCTTGTCCGACAAAAATATCACACAGTATGTATTAGTATGTTGTCTTTATTAATAATGTGTTGTTTCTGATTTACAGGTGGTGATTTTTAACAGTAAAACGAGCCACAGGCACCATCTCCTTAGCAGGATGGTAAATATTTTCCTCATAGTATTTCTTTGTTTTGACATGTGTCCTTCTCTTTTATTTTACATCAGGACAAAGTATAACCTAGGGATATATTGACATATTGTATATTTGACAAATTCCTGTTTTACGATGAGTTGCATTCAAACTTTCACTGAACTCTGGACATTAGGGTTGGGCGGTGTTTAATGTATCGTAGAAATGGTCCTTAACACTAACCCTGTGAATAATGTTAGAGGCCTTGTTTCGGATGTGCTCTTTCAAGTCTGTGTTTAGTTTTTAGCATATGTTCTTTGCAGTGTTTTTTTTATTGGCCACACCTTGTCCTGCTAGAAAATGTTTGTCCAGTAAATTAGATCTATTGTTGGCCTATCCGGTTTTATCCAAAGTGGTGAATGTAACTACAGAATTATCTGCATTTGCATTAAAAATTTAGTTTTCTAATGAAACTCAATGAAGTCTCTTTAACTCAGGCCCAAGGCTATCGACTCCAGAATGACATTCTCCATCAGTTTAATGGAACATTAATTTTAAAAAAACTTGCAAGGGAAATTATTATCTCTGCTGGTAAAGGTTTATTCATTATTGCAAAGAAATCCTCTGAGGGTTCCCTATTTGTTTCAACTAGGGTTGCAAAATTCCGGGGAATATTCAAAGCTGGAAACTTTCCATGGGAATTATCGGGAATTATCGGGAATATACGGGAAATAAACTGGAAAATTTGTGTGGGTAATTTTATACTAACTGTATTTATCTTGTCATATACAGACATAAAATATAAACATTGTGTTTTTGTCATAGGCCGATTTGAGCCCTGAGGAAACTTTGGGCACTTGACAATATGCTTCTGGATCTTTGTGTCATTCTTAACATAGGTCTTTGCACAGTATTTGCAAATGTACAAAGCCTTTTCCTTCTACATTGGCTGGGGTGAAAATGTCTCCACACATGAGATAGTGCACGTAGCATTGCTCTGTAGAATAAGATGAGAAACAAATCTTGTAAAAAAAACACTAAAGCAATGCCAGAGATATAAATAGTTGGCCAATTGGAATCATCCTTACAAAATATTTTACAATTGATGGATAAATGAATAGAAATAGGCTAGATGGACAGATGAACAATCCTCAATCAGCATGCTAACATATTTTTCCCCAGTAATATCATCGAAACTTACCTGACTAGTCCTGCACACTACAGCAGGCCTCAATAGCCCTGCTGTAATGTGTAGGATGCTGGCAATTATCTTTGCATGTGATGGAGAAATGCACAGTGCAGGGTTGAAAATTTCAAGGTGCAGCTTGTGCTGCATTCCATACGTCTTTAAAATAGAGTTTTTTAATGTTTTTTTTTAGTGCTCAGCGTTTAATTTGTGTATATTTTTTTTTCAAAAATTCCCCCAAAAATTTCCCGAGCTGAATATTCCCATGGAAATTTTTCCGGAAATTTTCCGCCCCTTTGCAACCCTAGTTTTCAACCATCAGTTGTTATTCTGGACGTAGCATCTAATAGACATTTGATAAAGTGCACGTTAACACGCTGGCTTCGATATCTTTCTGCGTTGGTTTTTCTTCTGGCAGAGATTCAGCCCTTCACATATCGCTAAGCAGGTCTTTGGCAGGTTTTCTGACACACGTACGTGTTTCATTAGTTTCAGTCAAAAACAGGCAGACTAGGGATCTTACTGCAAACTAAAGAATATCAAGGAAGTTTGTAAGGGAGCCTGAAGTTGTCAGTGTCTTAGGTCTTATGATACATTTATGTGCAATAAGTAAAATCAGCAGTTAACACCTTGTCCTGCTAACATTTTTTACCTCTGCTGTGGAGTTTTTTGAGCACTGTCTGTTTGTTTTGTTGGTTTGTTTGTAAACATGATTACACAAAAAAAATCTGAACTGAATTCCACGAAACTTAGTGGAAGGATGTTTTGATGGGTCGGGCAAGAGCCCATTCAATTTTGGTGCACATCCAGGAATAATTTTCACTGTCTTGCAAGATGGGACGTTTTTTAATTTTGTTTTACTACTTTCACAGTGAATAATTAATGAATCTTGATTGAAAGAGTCAGGCACATTCAGGGCACTGATATCTATGTGAACAATTAGGTGCAGCCTGATGGATTTAAAGGGGACTTATGGGCCGTGGCTGAGATATCTAATCTACTGAGTGACATTCTACTGACCCCTGCAATTAACGAGAAACATTTCACTGCTGTCGTCTTTTCTCCTCAGTCTCTTCATGCTGTTTGTGATCTGGCTGCTTCGCAGATATCACTCTTTGGCTCAGGTAAAGTTGTACACTACGATGTACAGGATGTTTTTCTTCTTGTTTACCATTTGTTAAAAACTTTATTGACACAGGAAATGTGTTGAATTTGCATTGGTAAGTCTTGGTACAATTGAACCCAATTAAAATGTACAGATTGATCAGTTGTGAAGTGACTCGTGGTAATTATGTAGTAATGACTTCCGTCCTCTGCTTTTTCCTGTGAAGTTTTTTTTTGGTGATAATTTTCCTGCCCTACATACATTCCATACATTTCAGTGAGGGGTTGAACGTGCACTTTGTGAACTCTGGAGCTGGTTTCTGTTTTTGAAGCCGATCCAGCAGGTCGGTCAGGTTTAGCAGTGCCTCGCGTTATCCTCCTAATCAGAAAGTGACAGCTTAACACGGGGCTCTGATGGATCCTATTACCTTCAGACCAGGTCGAAAACAGTGGCCTTTCCTTCCTCCTGCCTCCTCTTCCTCCACCTCCTCCTCTTGCACCACACAAACCCTCTCCTTACCCCCACTCCACACAAAGGTTATCTGTCAGTCAATAGTCTTTAGCGCCCTGTGGCCCTCCCGTGCTCTTCTCCTCCGTCTCCTCCTCCTCGTCCCCCATCTAAGCGCTTTCTCTGCAGCCTTGCCAGGGTCATTACTGGAGGACAGAAATGGACACAAAGCTCCGTGTGTCTCTTTATGCACCTACCACATCCACCTCTATAGTCACAGTCAAGTAAAAAAGTGACAGCTGGCATTCATAGCAAATACCCTTTTAAAATTCTGAAGCAGGCAGATTATTGATTTATTCCATAAAAACCTATTGAGTTCGGTTTGTATAGAGGGAATTAAGAAGACGCTCCCCTCTGTGATATGTTCAGCGAGTTGTCACCAGGGACGTGGTATCCCAAGCTGTCAGCCACATCAGTGATCATTTGATCTGTGATTTGCCCTTCTCACTCTGTGTGAATATAAATGCCCTGGCATCCCTTTTCATGTCGTTCTCTCATTTTCTCTGTACAGAAGATGATTCTCAGCCTGACTGTCGCCGCCTTTTTCGACAGTGTAGCATATGTCATGGTGAGTTTCTCCCGTCGGTTTCACTAAATGCGCAAATATTCTTTATTTTATTATTTGGAGGTTGGTGAAAAATGTCTGTCTGTGCTCTTCTGTCCTTCCTTCACCCAGGGTGATTCACATCCAGAGGGGTCTCTTTGTGACTTCCAGGCCTGGTGGCTAACTTACTTTGGTAAGTCCTAATTTAATTTATTACTCACTAGCAAACTTTGCACAATAGAGACGAGTACGCCACCTAAGACATCTGCTGAGGAGCTCGTATATCACAGTGGAAAATAATAAAGCTTTGTCGGTTGTTTTTTTTGGCTTGGGATCAAAAAGTGTCTCGACACTGATTGTTCCAGCTCATAACATCTTTCATCCAGAGCTTTTTGGAATTTAAGGTGTGGAGTTGTTTCCAGTTCATTTCAGTTTTATTTGTGTGGCGCCAAATAAACAACATACGTCATATCAAAACATGGTGGATGGTTTGGGCATTAGAGTTTAAATTGCATTTATTTCACCAACTCCACCTATGTGTCCTATTCAAAATAAAGGGGTGTATATTTGCTTGTGATTAGATACTGTTCACCAGCTGTTGATGCTGGCAGGTAAACCTGTTCATCATTTAGGAAGATTCCCACAGCACACCCACCTTAAGGAAACAACACCCATAGTGATGGTGTAACACTTGGGAGTCAAACACTGTTGTTTACTTATTGACAGCTCATAGGGTTGACCTCAAACCAGATTCCTCAGTGTGTCGTCACCATCTCCTGTATGAGGAGATCATTTTCCTCCAATGACAAGACATGACTGGAGCATTTCATTATAGTTAATCATAGTCAATTATATTGTGGTTATTTGTACTGATGAGACAGGATTTTTTTTCACATGCATCCTTTTTTATTTGCCTTGCTGGCATTTACTGTAATCACAGCTCCTTTAGCCTTAATTAGCACCAAGATGCTTAGTTAAGACCGGTTGCTAATACAACACTTAACCAGGCTTGTTTTCGCCTTTGTTGCTTTTGCTTCGCAGAAAGACACACAAGCACACACACACACACACACACACACACACACACACACACACACACACACACACACACACACACACACTCAGATGGGTAGAGGGTAATGGGCAGTGAGTTACTGCCACAGGGTTTGTGCGTGTCACCTCGGTTTATCATGAGGATCCTCACGCCGAGGACAAACGGCTGTACATAAACAGTGGCTGAACAGGCACTTTGTCCTGTTGCGAAGCGTCAAGTCTAGTGGGAGCCGGAGAAGCACAGCTACGCTTTTAACTCCGACCAATAAAATTTTATGAAATGTGTTTGAAATGGAGGAAGAAGACGGTAGCAGGGGCAGCATCAGGACAGGTGGTGTTTTCGAACTAAAGCGAGGCCCCGACTGCTTCCTGGTTATATAAGACGGCTTCGCTATCACGGTGACAGTGATTTATTGTGTTGATGACATTGACGGCCAGCCTCCTTCTTTCTTAGTCACTGAGAGCTCTTCCTAAAGGTTCCCTGAGTGTGAGAAGAGTTTGTGCTTTGTATATTTGTGTGTGTGGGGTGGGTGTGCTGTGAAACTGAGTAAACTGAGTATGCGACGCAAAGAATCCATCATTGTGACTACCGGCCCTGCCTGTCCTGTCAACAGAAACTCTCTCTCACACACACACACACACACACACACACACACACACACACACACACACACACACACACAAACACACAAACACACAAACACACACACACAGGAAAGGGAATGAATACAAGGGCAGAAAAAGCAAAGCGATCCTTCTCGACTTTCCTCCTTGTCTCTGTAAAAAATATTCATATATTTTTGCCCCTCTGCTGCCTGCACCTTCTTTTCCCTTTATTCATTTCATCTTTTCTTCCTGGCTCCTTTACACCCTCGGATCTCGTCCGCTCTGTTGCCCCCCCACACCCCCGCCTCCCCACAGCTCACTCTATTCCTCCTCTTTCCCTTCCTTTCTCTCTCTCCCACTCCGGCGCTATCTCCCTTCTGCTTTTCCACAGTTCATCATTATCTCTCTCGGAGCTCCCCCCTCTCATCCATCACCCTGAGCCACAGGTTTCCCTCATATTACTGCAGAATGGACCTTCATTTATCAAAAATTGGGCCACATGCACACACAGATACACACACACACACACACACACACACACATACACACATCCTCATGCTCCCTCATACATTGGATGCACATTTGCAGGTGCATGCTGGGTGGCGGGGGCCAGTGTTGTAATTTGACCTTGTTGTTTTTCTGTGTGTGTCCGCAGACTGGAGCGCCTTGGCCTGGGTTTGCCTCATCACTTTCAACCTGTACCTCAACCTGGTCCGAGAAATAAGCACCAACACATTTGAGATGTGAGTAGGAAACTTGGAGTTTTTTTCATGTATATTTTCTTCCCCCCGATCCCCCCCCCCTGATATTTAAAACGTATTATTTGCCCAATAAAATACCAGGGAAAAAATTCAACAGATAGATTTCCTTGTAAGAATACAATATAACTTTATTCATCCGGTAGGGTACTTGGTTTTATTAACTAAAAGTGGACCAAAAAATATGATAAAGACATGCCCTGACAAACAATAAAATAAAAACTCGATAAGAACATAAACTCATAAAAACAGCATAAAAGAGCTAATCATTTGTTTTAGCTAAAGTGTGATTTATTTAAAAAGTTATAAAAAGAAAAGAAAATTGACAATGTTTAATGATCATTTATTAAATTACCTGCTAATTTTATTGTGTTGATCCACTAATTGACTAATTATTTAAATATTCCAAGTAGTACGTCTGCTTGTATGTCTTCCTCTGAATGTACGTTTGTCTTTTGTTTTGCTCTGGCCACTTTGTGTGTTTATGTGTGTGCATGTGTTTGGTCTGCCGGAGCATGTGTCTCCCCGCGGAGCATTGACAGCCCCCCTCCTTCCTCCCCCCCCTCCCCTCCTCCTTTTCTGTTCCAGCCAGCCGACGCTCTAATTGAAAAGGGAGTGGGTTTCAGCCGTTCAGAGCGAGTGTGTGTGCGCACCCATCTTCACGCTTTGCAGCGCTGTGTTTCTGTCGCTCAAACTCCCAGGAGCAGTCTCCACAGTGCGCGTGTGAATTTGCTTGTGTTGGTGTGAGCTATTTTCTCATTTTCCATTCCTAGCACGGAGCTTTCTGACACAAACATGCAGTCTGAAAGAAAATGCGCTCCGTGGGCGAAAAAAGAGGCAGCTTTAACAAGTTTGCGGCAGCGCTGTGTGCTAAGTCAAGGCCATTGTTCGTGGCTGTGGGTCTGCTACCCCCATCCCAATCCCGCGGGGGTTTCCCGGCAGTGATTAGCAATAAGCCAGACAGTATAATAGTACTATAACTCAGAAGAAGATGCCCTTATAGGTGAGGAGAAGGGGGCAGGCCAAATTCAGCTCACTTTACAGGCTTATGAGCTGCACACCTCTTGTAACACCGGAGAGAGTAAGGTGGGAAGATGATAAGTCTTTATCTTTGTGGCTGGTCGCACATGACGTGGCGAGAAAAAACCCACCGCACTTAATAGGTTAGAGCGAAGCGCGGACGAGGCATCAGGGGGGCTGTCGTGTTTTGACTGCACAGAGATAAGCTGTATGTGTTTCGGCAGGCGAGAATGTGGCTTTGCATGCATGCACAATTACCCCACCGCCCCCGAACACAACCTCCCACCCTCCCTCTCGCACGCACGCACACACAGTGACGGCACAGTGTGATGGTTTATGAATGAACAAAAAATCACCAGAGGAGATGGAGAAGGGAGACTGGATGATCTAACAGTGATTGAAGAGGATGCAAGAGAGGATGGGAAGTGCGCTTGTGTGTGTATGTGCGCGCGTGCATCTATTTTTACGTATTTGATGGATGGATTCAGGCAAACTGAATCTGCTGTGCGCTGAGGGCACAGAGATAGCGGCGAAGACGGAGGGTAAGAAGAAGCGGTGTGAGGTGGTGAGAAATGAGATTGAGCCTCTGGAGAGATTTCCTAGTGAGCTTGCACGTGTGTGTGTCTGCACGCTGGCGTGCGTGCAGGTGTGTGAAATGCAGAGCGCAGAGCAGCCCTGCTGTGCCTCATTAGGCTCATGTTGTGCGCTGCTCCAGACCTCGGCATCTCCCTCTCAAAGTGTGTGTGTGTGTGCGTGCGAGTTCGTGCCTGCCTGCGTGTGCGTCTGTGGGTCTGCAAGCCCTCCACATTGATTTCCTGACAAGCCCCCCTCCCTGCACCGATCGTCACGCCATGAACTGGAAACACTGATTTCACCATTTGTATCCCTCCTCCCACCACCACACACTCTCTCTCTCCCTCTATCTCTCCTTCTCTCTCTCTTTCTCTCGCTTCCTCCCTCACTGTCGTCTTTGCTCTTTTGCCCGGTCCGCTGCTCGATTGCATCCGTGTTTTTAGGTCTTCCACTTTTTCCTTTTTCTCGCCCTTCGTCTACCTTGTTTTTCACTCTCTCTCAGACTTGCTCGTGTTCGATCTAAGCGCACTCTCTCCCTGGATCCATACATTTCCTATGTCTCTTTCCCACCCACCATTCTGTTCTATTTAAACCACCAGCCATCTCTTTTCCTCCACCACCTCCCACACACTCGCACTGCTGTCCATCAGATGGGGGGGCATAAAGGAGGGGGGTACTGTGTGTGTGTGTGTGTGTGTGTGTGTGTGTGTGTGTGTGTGTGTGTGTGTGTGTGTGTGTGTGTGTGTGTGTGTGTGTGTGTGTGTGTGTGTGTGTGTGTGTGTGTGTGTGTGTGTGTGTGTGTGTGTGTGTGTGTGTGTGTGTGTGTGTGTGTGTGTGTGTGTGTGTGTGTGTGTGTGTGTGTGTGTGTGTGTGTGTGTGTGTGTGTGTGTGTGTGTCGCACAACTCGAGAGGGATTGAGCATGTCTCAGCTGTGTCGGCACTGCTCGATTGACCGCACTTGGAACAAGTCAGGGCAGGACTTCCACTCTATTGACCAGGCGACACTCTTCGCTCTATAAAGTATCGACGCCCTCACTGACGCCCAAGACACTGGAGCACACACCTCATATATCAGACACACACCGTCACATTATTAGATTTTTCAAACTTCCTAAATGGCAAATCGCCGATATATATTTTTTTCAGACTGCTACTTTTTTCCTCTTTGACCTTAGTGTATGATATTGGTCTATTTTATACCATATATGCATTTTTGTATGCCACAATTTACACAGCCTGGTGAGAATTTGCATCCTTTTTGTGTTTTTGGTTTCAGACAGCTCCTCTGCAAATCACGTTTTCCACAACAGTGAGGCTAGTTATGGTTTATATTACAATGAGTAATTGGCAGTCTGGCCGTATCGGGATCTGCACCTTAAAAATGATCCCGATGTGAGTGCCAACAGAGAGGGATGAGCTGAGGTAGAAAAGAATTGATTTAGTCATAGGTCTTTTTCTCAGGGGCATAGCTCCCTATACTCGGTGCTCATAATGAAATAAATGTCTCCCCTTTATCAGGTTTTACCATCTGGTGGCGTGGGGGGGTCCCTCTGGTCATGGCCTCTTTACCCCTGCTGAAGGGTTACTATGGCCCCGCGGGAGCCTGGTGGTGAGTACGGCCAACAGTCCAGCTACAGCATACATTTTTTGTGTTAGTCAGCCACCGTATATTTTCTGTTAAAAGTCTTTACTTTGCAAGAAGGCCGCAGCTCTGGCCTCGTTCCAGCTCCAGCCGAGCTTTGTCCCTCACATGGTTTTATTTGAAAAAAATTGGCAATTATCAGCACATCCTTGAAAAGCAAAAAAACGCCCCTCCCTCTCTCACCCCCCAGTTCTTGCGGTGAATAGGAAAGGCATTATTTGTTTGGAGCGTAGTTAAGGGGGGTGAGGAAAAAGGGGAAGAGGCCGAGGAGAGGAGGAGGTGGAATGAGAATTGGGACAGAGCCTTAATCTCCAGGCTCGGCTCCCTCTTTCCACTCTCGGCTTATTAATAGCCTCGGCGGCACAGCTTTTCCCCTCCGCAGTCACACAAGTCTCTCTTCCGCTCACACTCTTCTTTTGTAACCCTCTCATCACTATCTCCCCCTCTCCCCCCCTATCTCTCTCCCCCTCTCTCTCCCTCTCTCTCTCTCTCTCTTCCTCTTCCCCCAGCTGGATCACAGACGATCACGTAGCCTGGAGATTTGGGATGTAAGTAGACCCTCTCAGCGCTGCCATCAAAGCTTCCCCTACTGGGGGAGGGAGGGGGGAGGGCTGTCTCCACGGGGAAATGTGAAGGGTTGCATGTCAAGGGAGCCTGCAGGGTTTTTTCCCTCCTGGTGTAAGGCCAAGATGTGTGTGTGTCTGTGTGTGTGTGTGTGTGTTTGGTTCGTGCGCACGTGTGGATGTGTCTGTATCTCCCTTGCCTTGTCAGATTTAGGGGAGTTGCTACACTGTGTATTTAAGTGTTTAGGACGGCTATGAAGGATTATGCCTGTCTACTGCTTTCTGCAACTGGCCCTAAGTCTGCAAGGGCTCTTCCAATCCCCAGGCGCAGACTTTTAAACACACACACATTCACGCACGTGCACCCCCGTGCCGATGCACACGGCAATACCTCACCACGGGCCAAGGTAATCGCGTTGCTGCTCACAGTTTCAGTAGGGAATCAATCTTTCTAAACAAATAAGTGCGCACTTAGACTCGCATGCAGAACAACACATAGCTATCAGCTGTGCTAAACGAGCCTGTGTCTCTTTTATCAGTGCTCCTTTGCTCTGCGGCTCTTTCTAGTTTTCCATGCTGTCGTGGCCCAGGGGGACGAGCTGCTCACAGGATCAGGGAATCTTCATTAGCTCTAATTACATCAAACCAGACAAGAGATTAGAGGCCAAGGCAGCACCCGTGGAGGAAAGAAAAAAAACACTCAAACACGCGCACCCTGCTGACTGCTCGCGGGGGGAGACGCGGGAGGGCAGAGGTTGTAGTATTAAAGGTGAAAAGTGGAAAAGGTGGGAGGAGAGACATAAGGGGTGTAGTTAGAGAGATGGAGAATTACTCATCACGAGCAGGAAAGCGGCACACTGGCACGGGAAGCCGAGGAGAGTCAGAGAAATAAATTGCCCTCGTCTCTGCCCACGCCCCGTAGTGTGTCTTCATCAGAGCTCAGCGAAGCGCGCAGACAGGACAGAGGAGGCGGGGAAGGCTCGGGTGAGGAGGAAGAGGATGTGAAGGAGGATGAAAGAGGAGGGAGAATCGAAAGCAGAGGACAACGCTGTGTGACCGAGGTGCGGAATTTCAGGGTTTGAGTCAGCAGTTGGAAGCACTCAGGCTTAGCTGAGTCACAGCTCTTAGAGGTCCCCATCACGAGAGAGAATATGACGCTCACAAGCGATTAACATAATTAGCAGGGTAATGCAAGCAGAATGGTTCTGTATGCAGGGATGGCAATGTCTGCGTTTGATTCAACACTTACGCCTCTGTTGGACGGGTGGCATGAAATTGTGTGCAGACATTCGTCCCCAGAACCTGAATCCTATACCTTTCTTACACCTCATTGTCTAAACGCCAACGTGCGTGAAAACAGGTTTTGTAAACCGTAGAAAGAAGCGTTATGGCAATTACATTTCTACACCAATTGAACAGTGCTGGAACCATGCTTGACATGGAGGATAATTGTGGAATAGCAAAGACACCAACAGAAGAAACAAGTCTTCGCTGCCTCCGTGATGTGTGTCATAGCATCACGTCAGTAAATGGGCCAAAATGTGCATGTCCACCAGATAGTAAACACCTGGGAGTACTCCAGAGTCATTCGCACACATGAGCCTTTATCGCTGAGGGAAATGGCCCAATCTTCGCAGGTTTTTGTCTTGTTTGAAAGGACAAACATAATTTTGGTTTCCCCAGACACCTTAATGACAGCACAGAGATTCACAGATGGCTCTCAGAGGGAAATTGTACTGCATTGTGGTGGAAAAAGAAGCGCACACAAGCTCAAAGCGGTTTGCCTAAAGTAAACAAACCAGTATCAACACTGTTCTGTTTGTGTTTCTTCTTTTTCTATACTTTTTCCACAGCAGTGTGGTTGTATTTTTAATCAGTCGTCACAACTATCATTTAGGAAAGGACTGCACGAGGCATTGCACCTCAAGTGCATTAATGAAAGGGAAAGACTTTGTGTCTCGGTTGTGTGCACAATGACCAATCCATCAATCAGCACCATGATTGTCACCATAAGTTTGACATTTTTGGCTACAAACAATCATGTTACCCTCAGGATGAATGGATGTAACTTTGGTGGCCCATTTAACCTTTCATCCGACACCATCATTTGGCCAACATTCCACATGACCACCAGGTGGTGAAGGCTAAAATCTCTTACTCTGTCTCCTTTTAGCTTTTACATTTGTGCATCTGTAGAGCCACACCCCAAAACACCATGTTCTTTCTTATCTTTCTGTATCCTGCCTTTCTGTCCTGTCGCTGTGAAAGTGGTTGAACAGGTAGATCGTGATCTTTCCCTCAGCAGTAGGATCTTTTGGGTCAAAGTTGCAGTTGAGCACTAACCCTGCACAGTTGGATCTCTAGCCACACTCTCATCTCCCACCGAGCACTTCAATTAAGGCCTCTTTCATCCAAGCCTCATTTTTCACTTCAGAGCAGCACCAGGGGGAAGGCCATGCTCAGGCAGGGAGATTGAATCTGTGATGATCTTTCTTTCTGCCAGTTTTAGGCTTTCCACCTTTGCTCGCTGTTGTACTTTCCTCCAGATCTCGAAGCCCCCTCTGTATTTATCCACCATTCTGTCTATCCTTCTGTAGTCGATCTATTGGCTGCAGCCTTTTTCTGCTTTTCCTTTCCTTCTCTCTGTGACCTTATCCCTCTCCCGTCTTTTAATCACCCAGCACTTCTTTCCTATTTCTGCTTTCTGGTCCTGACCCACAATCTGTCATCATCCATCCATCTTTCCATCCTCACCTCTACTCTCGTTTCGCCTTTATCATCTGCCTACTCCGAATCCTTTCTCGCTCTCTCTCTGCCTCGATTTAATTCCTTCTCTCTCTTGCTCTCGCTCTCGCTTTCTCTCTCTCTCTCTAATTCGCTCCCTCCCTCTTGCTCTCTCTCTGTCTCCGGGTAGTGCTCAGCTGTAGAGCACAGCGGACTCTAATGGCAGATCGTTATCATGCTAATTAGAGCACTTTGTAGCTGCCGCCCGTCATTCTCTCCTCCTTGCAGCCCCTCCACGCTATTGTTAAAAAGGCCACCCCCTCCTTTCCCCTCTCCGCCAACCCCCCGCCAACGTCTCTCCATCATTAACGGGACGTGCGCTGGTGTAATTGGACCCTGTTTATTCCGGTGATCAGGTTATTAAATCACGCAGAGGTGACGCCTGCACAGGTCTCCCCTGAAACGCTTTCATCATTGTCCCATGCCATTATTGAACCTGTGTGGACACGCACACACATGTGCACTCACAAACATGTGCACTCACACACGTGCACTCTCACACATGTTCAAAGAGGGTTGTGTATATCGACATCCCCTACAAGACGTGAAGGAACATGATGTGTAAAGCGGCCATTCCCCGTTTCCTGCTGTGAACAAGCGTGTACCATCGCAGATTCCCCTGCCAATAAAACATTTAATTTATAACACTAAGTGGGTTTCTTTCGACCCGGAGGCTTTGATGACAAGTGTGGGCGAAGTTGAATTAGGCCAAGGACCTAATATTTGCCAATTGAGATGCTGCTAAAAGATGAAATTTTTAGCACTTTTCAGGTACAGCGATGACATTTCCCCCCCCGATCCCTTTCCTGTGAAACTAAGGGCGTCCCTGTATTCATGGGTCAGAGACAGACTTAGACTCTGTTTTAAATGTCAGATTTTTTTCCCCTCCTGGATCATGATCAGGCCTATAATTACTCTTGGTGTTGTTCCTCTGCACAATCCATTATGCTTATCACGTAGGTGCGTTCCGTGCCAGGTGCTCGGGAGGAATTGGGGTGACTTCTCCGAGTTACTGAGGCTGAACAGAGAAGTGGTGGCCAGGAACTTGTCGATCAAAGGGAGACAAAGGCTTGTTTCGTGATTACAAGGAGAGGCTGACACTCCTCTGAGCTTACATCACCTCCCCGGAGGTTGCATAACACAAGGCTCCCATTCCAACAAAGCCATCACCCATCACCCTGTTTCCCTCGTCTTGCACGCTTTCATCTGCTCAGAAATACCTGACATGTTACTCTTCCGCCGTGCCTCTCTTCATTGTCAGCCCTTCATCCCATAGGAATGCCATGCATTTCAGGTGTTGTGACTTTCCTGGCATTATCTTTTGTTTTTTGTCTGCCTATCATCCATACTCGCTGAGGTGCAAGGTCCAGATGTTCTGAGCCAGGTCGGACTATGTGCATCCGCTGCTCATCCGCCAGTTAGAATAATTCTACCCAGTGTTAATCACTCTCATCTATACGTAAATACCAATTACCATTACATAAATAAGTTAATATTTATATCAGCAGATTAGTTTAGTGTATCGGACTTTTCCAAAATATAATAAGAGTTTTTAGAAACATCAAGAGTAATGTGGTGGTTGTTTCATGTTCAAAACCGCACAGGAAGGTATTTTAATGTCAGGCTTACAACGAATAAAGTGAAGCAACATATCAGAACAAGCTGCTGTCCCAGTCTAGAACAAATCATATCTAACAACAATAGTCTCCTCAGGTTATGATCCTGATGGGGGAATCTTATTTAATAAGTTTCTGTGGTCTGATCTCTTTGGCCAGACACCTGGTATGCCTTTACATTTCATTATGTTAAAGACTGCATAAGGATGTAAGTCTCTGTATTTCATCAAATCATGTGTTTTTTTCCCTCATTTTATATTTTCTATACAGAAGCAAAATTTCCATTTAGTCTCTTCCAAACTTTCTGTTCCTGTAACAGGAAAAAAGAAATAAAAAACATCACAGACGAATCAACAGCAATGGTCTGATCTTTTGATAACACTCAGTTATCTTACTTCCTATTTCTGTCTTTGCCTCACAGATGGTACGTGCCGCTGTTCTGCCTCATCTTTCTGATGATCTGCTGCTACGCCAGGATCATCTGCGTGGCCAATAAGAGGGTAAGTGATCCTCCTGTGTCCAGTGGGCAGCAGCGGCAACCCAACACAGAGGCAATTAAGCTGAATCCAAACGCATTGTGACCTTTTAGAAAACTGACATCAGTGAAAGATGAGACAACATTGCCACTTGCCTGTTTTTATATTTCTATGCCTGGGAGGGAGGGTCTACAAAATAATTTTACGTGTGGGATATCATTTTACAGTTGGCACCAGGGTGAGAACAAAAAAAGTTAAATAAAATTCATTTTTTCTATCATCTGTTGCCTTATAATGAAATGACAGTAACGAATAGAAAATCCTCACAAATGATACTGATTAGAATCCAATGTCGTTTTGATTTATGATCATGGTGACCTCACACACACACAGAGTTTAGATAAGCAAACAGGTTGTAAACAGACAGGTTGTACGAGCGACTTCAATTTCAGGTAAATTTCAGGACACAAGTAGGTCAAAGTCGAACCAGGTAGTTAGTTTGTGAACTGCAATACGTGTTTACAGCAGAACATTTGATTAATGGCCGACCTAGTGATTTGTTTCAAACCTGTCTGACCTCTATTTAGTGAATTTAACTGCAAATTTGGAAATTATAATTCTATGTCTTTACATATCAGCTATCCCCGTTCAAATTAATTATTTTCATATTTCAGTTTTTGTGTGCAAAGTAAAAGTGTAGCTTCTTTAACTTAAACTCAATAACCTTTTATTTTTTTTTATTTTTTTTTCCTCGACATTTCAAAGAATTTCACCGTGGCTTTTTTTGTTGTTGTGACAGATACTTTTCACTATTTTGACATTTCAATCACTTAAGTGTCGTCCAGAGCAACTAATCTGCTGATTATTCAATTAACCACTAAGTTGATCTCACCATGTTGTCTCCGAGCTCAGCAGAAGTGCAGAGGCAGCTCTCCATAAAGTTCACATTGCTGCCATTACCCCCGATCTTACACCACCACAATGTAGCCAAAAAGCCACTGGACCTACGTTACAACACTGTGTGTGTGGGATTTTGAAATTATTAATCAATTACAGAAAGAGAGGAAGAGAGAACGAGGCTAAAGCCACAGTGGTGAACATTGACATTCTCTGTTTGAGCATCAGGGACCGTGAAACCGATTTTTGCAGCTAGACGGGCTGCAGACGGCAACGTCAGGGACATAAAGCAGGTGGCTAAAGGGAAGGAGGAAAAGAAAAGAGAGGACTCAGCTCTTTCATGAATGTGATAAAAAAGAAAGGATGAATGAATGTAGATGGTTTTGAACCCGCATCTCATAACTCATTCAGCTCACATATTCAGCCGTCTGTCCCTCTTCCTCTTGTCTCTCTGTATCTCTGTTTTCCACCTTTCTCATTTCCACCCTCCTCCTCTTTTTCCTTTTCAATCTCCATTTATCTCTCTGTCTGTCTCTGACTCCTTCCCCCTCTCATTTTTCCCTTTACCCCCCCGATTCTCCATTCAGCCTCCACGTCTGTCTCCCTCTCTCCGCCTTCACTCTGCCGTTTTGCTTTCTCTATCATATTTATGAAGAGCTCAAGCCTTATCTCTTTTTCAGCTTCAGGCTGTCTCACTTGAAAGAATCTCAAAAAGCTTTGAAAGCTGGGTAGGTGGCGATGCAACCAGGAAAGGGATAAAGAGGAGGCGGCTGATCGAGGAGAGGCAGGATGTGAGCCGGACGGAGAAGTTTGTCCACTCTCCGGAGTCAGAGAGGGGATCATGGGTGACAACGAATCCGTAGCGTGGGAATCGGTTTAGAGAGTACATGTCTCATACAGTGAAACCCTCTGAGTGACGTTGTGAGCTTGTAGTAACTTGAGAGGTTTGAAAGTTAATGAGTCATGATCATGGCAGACATAGATGTCTCAGAGTGTGATGGTGTGTTTGTCTTACGGATGCGATTTTTTTTTAACATGCCGACTCCTTCCCTCCCTGAGCCTCGTGCCTCGACACCTAACTGGCTGAATTGCTTGCTTTTCTGTGTCGCGGCTTGAGCAAGATTGCAACAAAAGCCGGGCACACACTCCCGAGACCTGGCCGAAGCTCTAATGATATTGCCACTTATTATCAGTGTTTGTTGATTTTGATGGATCGTGGTGCTCAGCTGGAAAGCGAAGGGCCGCTCTGGAACAAGTTTGATCTAATGGCCAAATGGCTGTGGCCGTTTTCCTTTCTTGCGCCGCACACAAACACACCACGTAGTCGCACATAGATTTACAATGACAATCACATCAGCGCACAGGAACCATGGCAACGTTGAGTTAATAAATAGCAGAAGAGCAGGGCTGTTAGTGCGTGTCGTTTACACTGCCATATTGTGCGTGTGCGTGTAAAGCTCACGCAGGCCCTCCAGAGATTTTGTCTGTGATGTCTTGGGTTACGTAAACCTTCTGGCTTCATACACACACACACACACACACACACACACACACACACACACATCTTCTCCCTCCCTCCCTCCCTCCCCCCTCCATCCACCACCTCTGTCCCACCATTACAAATCCCAGTCTTGTGCACGGGCGTGTGAGTGCGTGTGTGCGAGCGTGTGTTCCTGTTCGTGTCTGTTGACATTTTCCGCGCGTTCCCCTGAGAGGGGAGTCAGAGGAAGAGCGGAAAGTATTCCCACGTCGTCTCCAGAGATTTCAGATCTGCCATGTTTGTTCCACTTTTTTTCTTTTTCGTTCACGCTTTCACACAATTTTCTCCCCCTTTCTCTACACCCGCCTCTCCTTCTTCTTTCTCCTGTCATATTGTGAGCACTTAAAGCTGATCAGTTCCCTCTTTTGTGAAACGTTGGGAGCTCCCTTCTGCCTCTCAACGCTGCACCCTGCTGTGAATTAGACAATCATGCAGGGATGAGGGAGAATTGGAACGATTTAGTGTTGGGATCGTAGCCAATGTAATACTTATTCCAGCTTGTCGCTCCAGGCACTGACCTCTAAATCTAAGGCCAGTCCTTGGGAATACCAAATTAAATATATCTTTATACTCTTCTCATATTTCTCGGTATTTGTTTTTTTTGACCAAAATAACTGACCTGACCTCTTCTTTCCATTTTTTTGTTTTTTCTGAGCAGTTGCAGTCATGGCTGGGAACCTTCAACCCGGAGAGGGAGAGACGAAAGGTAATGGCCTGTCTGATCATCACATTTCTCAACACACACACACACATATACACACACTAGACACACACACATGGAGCGTGAGGATTAAACTGTGTGCAGGATTAGCTCTTGCGGTCACGCTGGGTAGGTGTCAAACCCAGCAGGGAGAAATTTGCCCTCTTGACTCTCTTCATGTGTGTGCGTATGCACTGACGCACATGTTCCTAGCGTTACTTAATTAAAAGTGAACAGAGGAGGAAAAATAAGACCAACGTGAAGACGAGAAGACCCTTCATTATGTCGGCTCTGCTTGTTTACACCGAACCAAACAGAGCCATCAAAATCCCGCCACAGGGTGTGATGTTTAGATAACATACCAGTGTTAAGGAATCGGAGGCGTGACGTGTAACACATCAGGCACTGTTTCTCCCACCCTGAAGGCACTCACTTTTACACAGACATCCATCCAGCACTGACTACCACCATTTCCAGCTTATCACCAGAACACCAGTCGTCCCCCCCATCATTCTGTAACTTTTTTTTGTAGAATGGCAGGGCAAAATAAAAAAATGAGATTGAGAAACGTGAGGAGTCTGGGGTGGCGGGGGTAACAATCAAGAAAAAAAATAATTTTGTGTATGCTGCTTCTATTTGTAAATGTGAGGAGCGCAACACTGCACTGTTTCCCATTAATTACCCACACTGTGGCAGCACCACAGTTTAAAACAATCACAATCAACTGGAAACACATTGACCTTTCTGTCATAGTCGCACTAGCCATTGGCAGCACCAGCAGGAAAACATGCACCATTACTGGACCCTCAAAACATCCATAAAGCTTTTGCCATTCTCAGCAGACAGGCAGAATTCATAACATCAGTAGATTCCGCTTTATTTTTCCACCTTCCCATCGATGGCATTCACTTTTTAACAGGCGGGTAGACCTCAGCACAACATCTACCCTCTCTGTGTACCTGTAACTCAGTTGCGCTTGACAGCATTTGTATGTTTTCATTGTGCAGTTACAACGGCTGTGTGTATCAATCCAGAGTTGGCCGGAGTAATTGTACGACAGTTTTCATGTGAACAACTGAGTGTAACTCTATAAACACCTTCCCGGAGAGACTTGCTTTAAATGCGAGCAGTTATAAATGTATTAAAATAATATTAAGCCCCCCCCCGGAGCTCATATGGTTGGACAAAACTCATACAAACTGATTATTTGAGGATCATTATTCTGATGCTTCTTGAAAGTCTGACGTTACAACTGAGGGTTATCTTGACAACATACGGAGCAGAAAAAGAAAGCCTGCGTTACATTTAGGGTTTTACAAAAGGGAGTCATAGTTTCTATTATGTGAAATGTAAAATCAAGTATTTTTAGTACTTGACCTTGCCCTTACTTCGGCATAAAAGTCAGGATATCTCAATGTTTACTGCTATTGTTTTTTAAAACGTGTCTCTAGTAAGTCCCTTAACTTTAAGTTTATTGCTAAGTTGTTTCAGTAAATCAAGGATTTGTTGTCACGGAGAGTTGTTCTTCTCTCTCTCACTCAAAGCTTCTTGTTATGTTTTTTCAACTCGGCTCCTGGCTACAGACGTGAAGTGTCCTCCAGCAAGACACTAAACCCTCACTTGCTCAAGCATCGCTATGGAGATGCCAAATCGTTAAAATTAATCATAGCTTCCCCCACTGAGGTGTCCTGAAAAGTTGAATATGCAATGGCAGCAATCCCTAGCTGATCCGCCTCGAGTTACCTGCTCACTGTCTCCTCTGTTCCGCTGCCGCTCCTCAGCCCTGCAGGGTGAGGCGTGGAGGGCAGGTTAGGGTTAAGGTTATGTAGATGCTGCCCCTAAGTGGCAGATGTAATCACTGCACACTAAACTGGCGTAACCCTCAACTATGACAGTAGTGGCTGAGACACAAGCCCACCGTTCATATAGGCTAATTGCTATGTGTTTGCACAGAGTGTAAATAGGTCGGCAGTGGTTTTAATGTCGCATGGTTTTAATGTGGTCCCCCCCTTTTCCTTGTATTTCTCTTTCCAAGATGCTCTCCTCTTTTCAATCGTTTTTTTCTTTCTATCCTTTCACTTTACTGACTCTTTGCCTTCTTTATTTTTCCCTCACTTCTTTCCTCTCTCTCTAACTCTTGTTCTCATACCCAGCATGAATAAAGCAGCAAGCCAGGTTCATGGACATGAATATTTAGGAGAGTTTATGCACGCGCTGCGATGCTTTAAAACAACAACAGCCTCCCTGATTGTGCTTGCCAAGCGACCACTGGTTCCTGTGTGTGTGTGTGTGTGTGTGTGTGTGTGTGTGTGTGTGTGTGTGTGTGTGTGTGTGTGTGTGTGTGTGTGTGTGTGTGTGTGTGTGTGTGTGTGTGTGTGTGTGGTGTGTGTGTGTGTGTGTGTGTGTGTGTGTGTGTGTGTGTGTGTGTGTGTGTGTGTGTGTGTGTGTGTGTGTGTGTGTGTGTGTGTGTGTGTGTGTGTGTGTGTGTGTCTCTGTGTGTGTGTGTGTGTGTGTGTGTCTCTGTGTGTGTGTGTGTGTGTGTGTGTGTCTCTGTGTGTGTGTGTGTGTGTCTCGGTGTGAGTGAGAGAGAGAGAGAGAACGAGAGGAAACGATTCCTGCTGGGCGTCTAAAGACCACTGGCTCTGGTGATTTCCATTTTCTTCCTCAGATTTCTGTCCGTCTGCCCTCACATGTTCTCCTCTGCTGTGACTCGCACACACCCATGCAAACAAACACATACACATCTCTCATGTTTTGTTCGCTACGTTCGCCATTCTTGATCTTTTTTATTCTCCCCCCTCTCTCCCTGATTCCGCTTGCACCATCCCCCTCACTCAATATATATCTGTGTGTATCTGGCTGCAGCCATGACGTAGATAACTTGTTTCGACAGTTATCGGGGCCGTCAGTCACATGGTTGTGACACATCTGGGGTTGTGTGGGTTTCTTGAGCGATTTGTTTGTCTTCACGCATGACCACATGCATCCAGTGAGCATCACAAGATCAGCGCAGCAGCACCGGTCACCGAGGGGATGTACAGAAGAGGGTATTTAAGTTAGACAGACACACACTCTTTCTATAATTGTGAGGACACGTATTGACGTAATGCCTAACCCCAACCTTATCCATCACAAATCAATGCGTAGACCTAATCAAAACTCCTAAACCTTATGTCTTGACCATCAAACAGCCCTTTAAATTTGTGAGGACTGGTCAAAATGTCCACACAATGCTGGTGTCAATCCAAAATTTGTCCACAGTCCACACAACTGTAGAGTGATATGTAAACACACACACACACACACACACACACACACACACACACACACACACACACACACACACACCTTTAAACACATTTGCACAACTGCACACACAGCCGCTCAGTCCTGTCGGGTAGCAACAAAGCTGCCTAAGCAAACAGCAAGCCTCTTGTTCGTTATCTTCCCGGGGTGTTTGTTTACCGAGCCACACAAGCCTTGCCTTGAGTTGTGAGGTGTGTGCGTGCGTGCGTGTGTGCGTGCTCGCGTGCATGTGCGTGTACTTGCATACGCAGCCTTGTATCTTGTTGAGCATTACCTCGGCACTTGTGTATCCACCGTATTCAGATTTGACATGTCACCAACATCCTAAAGAATAAGCTGCAAGGACAGTTGGGTTTGTCAAGAGCTCTTAACATCCATCTTCTTTTGTAGGGATGGACTCTGCAGCTGCTGAATAATCAGCGATACTTCTGGCTGCTTTCGGGTTTTGATTGTCCCTGAAAATCTTTTTGGGTTTAAGAAAACTCATTAGGCAGTAAAAGTATTCAATTTTGACCTCTGCAAAAGTCCATTTGTGGTTTTGTTTTTAAGTTTACACAAACAGTACTTGACAGATTTTCATGAAACTTGGTGGATGTAGTATGGGAAGAGGCCAGACAATGCTGCTGTGGATCCAGATCAGAGGGCAGAATTGTCTTCTTTGTTCTCTAACATGAGATTTGGATGTTTCTGTTTTTTACATTTTGAATGTTTTCCCAGGGAATAATTCAAGGATATTGAGGAAAGAAATCTGGTACATAAGGGGAATGATTTCTATCAGTGTGTGAAGTTTGGTGATGCCTGATTTAATTTAAGGGGGCTTGGTGAAGGTATAAAGTCTACTGAGTGCCATTCTAGTTTAAAATTGTTTAATCACAGTGATGAAAATTATCTTGCACCATGTTTTCATAGATAGATCTCAGAGATAGGAAACTAGGCAAAAATAAATAAAATAAAAAAGTATTTTCAGGAGAAACCCTTTAATTTAGTGCTCACGTGCGTCTGGGAAACCTGATGCTGTTATTTTTAGAACAGATTTATCTCTTGAGATGAGTGCAAGTTCAGTGCTGGGTGGATGGGATGGGTCGCTCTCTTAAACTGTCTGTAATCTAGCATGCACCATGAATGTTAGGACTGGTGTGCCCGCAGCAAATAATTACGGTTTCATTCCCTTCTGCTTCCCGAGCAGCGCAGGGGCCTCTGACACGGGAGGACTGTAATTAAAAACACGAGGCTCTTCCTCCTCCTCCTCCTCCTCCTCCTCCTCCTCCTCCTCCTCCTCCTCCTCCTTCTCCGCTATTCCACATCCTGCCTCTTGCGAAGCGAAATTCCTGGAATGCCTGCCTCTACACCTCAGCAAAATTTTGTCTGAGATTACACGTCTCCGTTCGTTTTCTGGAACCTTTCATTCCCCCACAAAAGAGCTCACACCCACCACAAATCTCCCGTCTTTCCCCAGCATCCTTCAAGGTCCCGGCTTACTCTTTTTCTCTCTTGACTGTGAGGCAGTCCTCCCGAGGTGCACATAATAACACACACACACACACACACTTGAGATAATAGGTAGATCTTGACATGTCCGGTGACGTCAGAACTTCCGATAATTATAGAAAAGAATAGGTCCAAGCGTAATGTCTGAGTTATGCTAAGTTGTCAAATAGGAAGAGGCCATTATCAGTTGATCACGCAAAACCTGCATTCGTTACACAGTGGAAACGTGACTCATATATTTAATACCCGCACACACACACACACACACACATTTGCGCCAGTAGGCACACACACATAGAGATACAATACCACCGGGGGGTCTCTCGTGATTTTCATTTGAATTGTTTAAAATGCCTGCGTTAGAGCTTGCACGCCTCAGGGTCTTTCTGGTGAGTAATTAATTTCTAGCATGTGGGGGTAGAGACCAGAGCTTGTGGGCCTGCCTCCTGGCTCCGGCTGTGTGTATGTGTATACACATCTGCGTGTGTGTGTGTGTGTGTGTGTGTGTGTGTGAGAGGGAGGGAGGGAGAGAAGGAAAAGGAGGCTTTGCGCTGGCTCCGCTACTGCGTCCTAGCCTAGGGGAGGGAGAAGGGTTGGGGGGGAGAGAAAAAACAGCACAGCGCAGAAAATCGATCCAGGGGCCGCTGTTCTCAGCCTCTTCCGGACGCAAGAGTCCTCCTCTCCGGGGAATTAGATAACGGCTTGTAAAAGCTCTCCACTGCCAGCCTCTCTCTCTCTCTCTCTTTCCTCTCTCTCTCTTTCCTACTCTCTCTTCCTCTCTCTCCTCTCTCTCTCCTCTCACATCTCTCTCTCTCTCTCCTCTCTCTTCTCTCTCTCTCTCTCCCCCTCGTTGACTTTTAGCTGCTGCCCACATTTATCTGTCTCCCTTCCTGCCCACCCGCCGGCTCTCTGCTCGTCCACAAGATATTGAATTCATTCCGTTCACATTACGGCAAAGTATTGGCTTCCAGTTTAATTGGAATCTGCGTTTCTTCCCATAACTGTGTGGATATTGCATATTATCAGCAGGTTAATATTTAATTATGTCTTAATTGGCCTTTGTTGTTCTCCTCAGTGCACTGATCCTCCAGTTAAGACACAGATTGTGTGTGCGTGTTTGTGTGCGTGTGTTGTGTGCGTGTGTGTGTGTGTGTGGTGTGTGTGTGTGTGTGTGTGTGTGTGTGTGTGTGTGTGTGTGTGTGTGTGTGTGTGTGTGTGTGTGTGTGTGTGTGTGTGTGTGTGTGTGTGTGTTGTGTGTGTGTGTGTGTGTGTGTGTGTGTGTGTGTGTGTGTGTGTGTGGTGTGTGTGTGTGTGTGTGTGTGTGTGTGTGTGTGTGTGTGTGTGTGTGTGTGTCACAACAAAACATCAGTCTTAATGTAAAAAATTCTCCACATGAGTCACTCTTCAGTTCTCTTTCCTCCAGGTTTCGTTGGCTGAGGAGATCAAGCCGTTGAAGTGTATCCCTTCCGTTTACCTGCTGGTGTCAATCTTTCCCCTCATCAACAGGTAACACCCACACACACTTGCACGCCTGCACGGACATAAACTCTGCGCTCCTCATCTTTATTTTGCATGTTTGGCTCGCTCAGCTGTCACCCTCTCCCTCCCCCCTTTCTCCCTGCTCTGCTTTTCCCATCATCCCCTCCTCTCTCTCTCTCTCTCTCTTCCCTCTCTCTCTCTCTCTCCTCCTCTCTCCTCTCTCTCTCTCTCTCTCCCCTCTCTCTCCTCTCCTCTCTCATCTCTCTCTCTCTCTCTCTCTCTCCTCTTCTCCCTTCTCTCCACAAACCTTCACGCTCCCTCTCTCTTTAGCAGCATAAACACTTAAGGAGATTTCGTGCCGGTGCCTGAGTATTGAGAAGTACGGAGCATTTTTAATTGCCTTTTTTTTTTCCACCCAGGGCCTCATCAACTGGGGCTGGTGGGGAGGCGAGAGCAAGAGAAGAGTGAAGGAGAGATAGAGGGCAGGGGAGGAGGCGGGGGGGGAAGCAGGTGGGACGGAGGACAGGTGGGTTCGTCCTAGCTACGGGTTCTTTCCTCAGCCTCTGGTCTGGCCTTCTGCTAACTATCTCTACTCTCTCTTAACTGCTCTCTGTTCTCTTTGGCTCTCTCTGTCAGCCCCTTTCCTTTTACTTTCCTGCTCCTACCTCCCTTCTCTCCTTTCGGTTCTTATGTTTCTAATCTACACTTCTATTTTCTCACCTTTTGCTGCTCTATTCTGTGTTTAATTCTCTATTCTCCCTCCTCTCACTTTAGCCTTTGCCCTCACTGACTTTTCTCGCCTTCCTTCAACCTCATCTCCCCACCTCTCCCCCCTATCTCCTCTAACACGTCCTCCCTTTCTTGTGCTTTCTATCATCTCTTCATCTCATTCTCCTCCCTTCTTTGGCGCTCTCACTCCGGCATACTCGCTGTTTCCTTTGCTTCCGTCTTGCTTGCCTGCCTCTCTCTTCTGTCCGCGTGCCATTCCCTTCTCCCCTCTCCTCATTCTCTAGCCCCCCACCCCCATTAACAACCATCAACTATACTCATGTTAAACAATCAGCCGAGAGACCCTCCACAATCCCCCTCCAGCCCATACACATTCCCCCCATTGACATCTTTAATCCTACTCTCAACTTTAACTAAATCTCCCGACAATAAACCCGGGCAGCAGGACATCCCCAACTACGCCACTGCCGAGCCCACTATCCTTCACGTAGGGTCCTTCCATAGTACTGCGCACGATAAGATAAAAACCCAGTCGGTGTCGCGTCCATATGCCAACATGTTGGTCAGTCAGCAAGCTGTGGGAAAAAAGCGAGTTACTGACTGAATACTTAGAAGAATAACGTGATCAGTCATCACACGCGAATCATCAGTCCCTTCAGGGAGGCGATATCTCAAACTTGTAAAATGGTAACGTTTTTTGTCCCGCCCATAGTGTATATTTTCTTGCATATGGCGTGTGCGCAAGAGCTTTTACGTGACCAAGAGACTCGTCAGGCCAAAGTTTGCGCCCAGTGTACGCTTGCGGAAACGGTACAACATATGCTGGACATCGTTCCAGTTTTTAGTTTTTTTTGTCTTTGTTTTTTTTTAGTTGTATAGTTTTCAGAGCGTAAAATTTTTAGATTTTATAAGTAAGTATTATGTGCGGGGCATTATAACTGACTAGTAGATATCTTGCACTGGAGGTAGTGAGAGGGAGGAAGACCCCAATTTCATCGAAGCGAGAAATATGCTCTTAGTGCTAATCACAGTGTTCCATCTTTGACAGCGAAGTTGCCGCTTTTCACGGTCCCTTCAGACGTCTCTATAGCGAAAGCCATATTTTAATAGTCAGATCACAACTGATATAGAAGAATAAGGCGGTTTTGTTCATTTAGTTTTTAGTTTATATTGTAGAGCGTCAGTGGAAGAAGAGGACGGAGAGATAGGAATCTCAGACTGCATGAGTCTCGGCTCTCAGAAAGGGAGTGGAGAGGAGGAGGAATGAGAGAGTAGCAGATACGAGAGCTGCAGGAGAGGAGGAGAGGCGATACTCACCGCATTCATTCACTATATCGAATCTCATGCCGCAGTCACGTGGATCAACGGAGTAGGCAATATACTCCCTCTATCGCTTTGCACGTTCCCTCGTTAGCTCACACAAAGTCTTCTCTCAAGGCGCAAGTTCGCACCAACGCGATAGGCGAACTATCCTACACAGATTCTCATTAGCGAGCCTCTCGCAGTCATCTGCAGAGCTAGACACACTCGCGCGACGGGGGGGGGTGGGAGCTTCTTTTGCATTGCTTACAAGAGGCGAGCATCCCTGCCGATCAGACATCGCATAAGAAGCATCTAATAAGCTCTATAGCGGGACAATGCACCATGCAGATCATTGAGCGTTCTAACACCATGAAGCCTCATGCAGAGACAGATCACCTAAGGGGCGGGGGGGGGGGTGGGGGGGGGGGGGGGTGGGGGGGGGGGGGTGGGGGAGCGTGCAGTCAACAAGACAAGCCGAGATTACACACGCAGGGCAAGTCCTCAGGGGCGGCACCAGCTCCAGGCGTCGACTCCAAGCAGGCACAAAGACAAACGAAGAATTATATTAATATCAAAGAACCACACTATCTAGATATGGAGTTTCTCTATAGTGAAGAGCGTAGTGAGCGAGAGGAAACATAGCATGTCGGGGGGCGGGGGAGGGGGGAGGGGGGGGGCAGGATGGGTGTGCAATAGCTGTAGCAGTAATCAGTAATGCGCGTGAAAGATGGAAGTAGTGTAAACTGGAAAAGGGGGGGGGGGGGGGGGGGGGCGGGGGTGATGTGGGGGGGGGGTGAGGTGGTCGTTTGGTGGGGGGGGGGTAGGGGGTGGGGTGGGTGTGGGTGGAAAGATAGTACAAGCCAATGAGTCAAAGGGGGGGGGGAGGGGGGGGGGGAAGACTGAGGGATATCGTTCTAAAAGCTATTTGGCGATAGATAGAACACACACATAGTTCTCTATGCATGTAGCTGAGACAAAGTTACGTAAAGACGTTCTCTAAGTATAGTCAACTCAGGGCAACCTGCAGGAGGGCAGGAGGAGGAGAAGGCAGGGGAAGCAGTGGAGAAGAGATGGAGAGAGAAAGAGGAGAGAAACGTGAGTGAGTCTAAAGTTAGGGTGAGAGAGTATGTGGGGGGGTGGAGGGGGGATGAGGGGAGGACTGGAGGGGGGGAGGGGGGTGTGTGATTATATAAATATAACAAAATAAAAATGAAAGGTGAGAGATGTGAGAGACCAGATAACGCTAGTTAGACTAGAAAATCAGACGACAGCGTGATGCTAAGAATAGGCAGGTGACTAAGTATTCGAAACGATAACACTAAATAACCAAAATTCGACATGGAGAGACACATAGAGCGATGCGGTCGAGCACAGAGCAGGACAACACACAGGTTCTGCGAAGGGGGGCAGACAGCGCGGCCAGCGAGAGAGTGCGGATCGTATAGAATAAGATAGCCGAGACCGAAGTGCTATCCTAAAGATATCCAGGGTGGGGTACAAACAATATGCTAGGGAAAGGCATCTAGTGACAATTAAACGCCTCGAGAGTAGGAGCTGAGAGAGGAGAGAGAGAGGAGGGGAAAGGAAAAAAGAAGTCGAGGTAGAAGAGACGCGTTTGTGTAACTTAGTCAGAAGGTGAGGGCACTCGGGGGAAGAATTTGACTAATCATAATCGTAGACATTTATACAAGGATGAAGCCACATAGGGGAGAATGGAGCTAGAAGGAAGAGAAACGTAATTAAAAGCTAACAGAGTGACTGAGCTGATTAACCCTATCATAAATTAATCCATTATCGAGAACATTCTACAGATCCGCATCGTTCAAAAAGATGCTCATTCACAGACAGATGGCGATATTTTTTCACATTCTGCAAGATTAAAAAGATAGGCTGTTTAAGACTATAAATATATTTACTTTTGTGTTTGCTGATTATGCAATGTTTGATGTAGTTAGTTTGAGTGTACGAATTCTGTAATACGTTAACAATAACATATATGGATGCATGCTGTTATAAGCAATGATGCGTTAAACATAGAAACACCACAACCAGCGCCTGAGCATCACGTGGTTGATAACCCCATCATAAGATAGTTTTCGTAATGAGAGCAACCAGGACTATGTACAACATTCAACTCTCACTATCTTGCCATTCTAACGTGTTTTTTTTTAGTATTAGTATAGAGACTCTTATTATTTAATCCACCTACAACGGGCAGTGAAAGTGCACTATGGTTACAAGATGCCATCATCATTGTGAGCGAGAATAATAACTGACGCATAAGAAATGAGAAATAATAAGTGAAAAAGTGTATCGACACGTAAAGAATTAAAGTAAAAACAAACAGAATGCTGATTATGCGAATCATTCTGGTACATAACACGCACGATAATATTGTACCTCGTTACGGAGGTTGCAGAACCGTCTGCAAGAAAAGAAATTCTAAAATGTACATTCCGATAAAAAACAACAGGAGAGATGCTTTCTCGACAATAGTTGAACAAGTACACAATGTAGTCAAGTTACAGCATAAGGATAACTGCAACACTGGTAACTGTAGGACATAGAAAACAGGACATGATATACGCCTGTACGTAACATGACAACACAGTGAGAGAGAGGGCTAATGGGTGAATTCTAATAAGCATTGGTCAGTACAGGATAAAAAGAGAAATTAGAGAGCGCACAGGTTTTCACATCAGCGATTTTACGAGGCCATCACAACAATCCGCCTCAATGGCTATGTGTGGGTAGTTTTAATACATTTTTTCGTCTTTTCAATAGAAATACAAAACAAACAAGTAAAAGTGCGAAAACAAATATTAAACATTACGAACAGAATGTTATCATAAACAACAGTAACGTGCGGGGAGCTAAATTCCTAATTATTATTACAGTCATAGAAAACATACTAAAAATACTCAAGAACAAAGTGAAACACAACAATGAAGCTTGTCTCTACACAGATTTAACTCAGTATGTGGAAGTCAGTCGTTTTAAGTTTTATTGAGAGTGCCATGCGTATCCGAGGACCCCGAGTGCATTCTTCGAGTTGGTGGACACAGACAGAAGCACTGCCAGCAGGCAAGTAGACAACAGTGTCTCTACCCCACTAGGTAATTCACAACGAAGATGTGATTTACATTTTAGCATTAGGCAAATGATTATCATATCCAAACTTGATAAGTGCCAGAGGGCAATGAGTCACAGCAAGCAATATATGGGCCGATACAGATCTTTATCAAATATGTTAACGAAACACAACAGTGTAGTGATTACCTGCACGATGTAAAGTAAGTGTATGAACAAATAAGAGATGGACTGCAGTACAATGAACTTGCGTTGATTTTAAAACATATCAGCTTTCGACAACCAAAACAAATAGCAGACTACATTAGCATTAACAGAAACAATATGTAAAAAAGACCACAACAACAATTGAAAAACCTGAACGATATTTCGTTTGATAAAGTGAAATAATAGGCGTAATGAGAACATAATTTGCTTATTTGTTAATACGTTGTAGATAAAATAGATTTAGTATGGAAAAACAAAATAAAAATAAGAGGAGATAATTCTGACATAAGAGCGCAATAGTTGCACAGTGGGCTGACTAGCCACGTAAAGCAGCAGTGACTCAAAATGCATACGTATACCATTAAGTTCCCCCAGTGAAAATCAACAGCTAAAACATGTTAGTAAAGCCATAGTACATGAAGGCAAACCTATGGTCATGTATGACTCTAATACTTTGAGAAGTTGTGTCAATGAATTATAAAACCATTTATGTATAATCTGTTGCAATAGATGTACAATTAAAGACATTTGAAAAAAAAAAACAAATACAACAAACCAGAACCTTCAGTTCAGAGGAGCACGGAGCAGAGAGCAGCGCGCAGAGAGACCCCACCCTCAACCCGGTTAAGGGCCGCCCAGGTCTATAGGATTAGATATCTATAAGGCTACGGGTACAGAACCCCATTGTTGCGGGCACGGGTGAGGGAGAAGCTCGGAAAGGCGCGTGTGTGTGTGATATAAGCAGCAAACTTAAGATCGCTTAGCTTCCTCAGACAAGATACAAGAAGGCAGGTCAGGATACCGCCACTAAGTGGCGGTAGACCTGCCGAGTGTCTCATGCACAGCCAATCTCAACCATCTGGAGCGCAAGCGATCCCTTCAAGGTACAAAATTCTAGCGTAGGGGAATCTGGTCGGGGAGAGGTAGGTACACACTAAAGTCCAACGCATGTCGCAAGACAGCAATTGCCATCGACAAACGATCAACGGCGGGCCAGACACACATACGCAGGATTCAATCCAATCGAGACGTGGGTTATTCTAGACAGCTAGATTCATAGCACCCGTTGGAGACTTGGAGAAACTGCCGCGCCGAGTTAGTGGCTAGAGTAAGACCCGATAATGAGCGTGAAGGAGACGGAGTTATAACTCTTAGTGCAGGAAAGTAACAAGGATCCACATAACTATAAACACACCAAGCCCACAACACCAGCCCACCCCCAAGCTTACCAGACCCGATTGGTTAAAGTCAGAGGACCGGCCAGAAAACTATCGTGACATAGACGTAACAAGTAACATACGAAAAGATCAGACAGTCAAGGAAGATACACACCGAATGCCACCGTTTCCAGAGCAAGCTGCCCCCAGTAACACACATGCAGCACGAAAGCAGACGAGCACAGTAAGCGTAATAGTGTCAGAGTAGTGGTGAATATCAAGAAATATCTCAAACACATGCACCACAGTAAGTCACACAGTGATTAACCGAGTCAGTTACACACACACAAGCCTGCCACGCACAAGTGGCCGATGGAATTTGTTTCTCTCCCTGTGTGTGTGCGCTGAGCATGCTGAGAACCCTGTGTGCTGTGTGTGTGAAGAGGCGGATGTAAAGCACCCCAACCAACTAACGCCCCAACCCACACCACACACCATGGAGTGAGCCCAAACGAAGCGAAGCAAAGTCCACTCCCAAGACGCACATTGTACACACAATATATATAATATATATATAAGAGTGACAATTCAGTTAGTAGAGTCGACAGGCGACCCAAAAATGATATACACCAGAGCGAGACAACCTATCACACCAGGGAGCTCAAATATATATATATATCAACCCCCAGCGAGACACCTAAAAAAACCCACAACCAAACCCACCGCCACCAGACCGGAGTCACGTCACACACAGGCAGAATTCATCAATGACTAAGACCCCCTGATCAACATCAGTCTCAGGGATAGCTAGACATCGAATTTAACGAGTAGCGTGCGTACTGGGGAACAGGCCAAACCTATGTGTAGCAATAAGGGGAATGCCTTTCCGTAGGCACAGAGTGAGCACACAGTAATCACCGTCCACCACCCATGCTATCTGGATTGAGACCAGAGACAAAGGGGTATCATTAGCTCCACACACAACCACTAACCTAAACCCACATCAAACCCCAGAAACGCAAGTGTGTGACAAACATATCGCTTTCGCTAAACTCTAACAAAGATTAGTACGTCATAGGAGGGGGGGGGGGGGGGGGGGGGGGGGGGGGGGTGGGGTTAACCCGACGGCGGCGACCGCATCTAGCGACAAGGATGAGGGAGCGCACCAATAACACCCGTAGCGAGCGGAGATAGTTTATCACACACACACAAGTATAAATTCGACTCGTAAGAAACCAAATTCTAGTTCAGAGCACTCAACTTCCCACCCCCGGTGGAGAGGGCAATCTGTAACATCTTCTTTCACAACCCACCTCACCCCCACGCACCACACTCTTGATCCGAGAGGAGGGCTGATGTAAGAAAGAGGTGTGTGAATCAACTCCTAACCCTTCTTACAACAGCAGTATCACAGAAGCCCAATCCCAGTTGTCGATCAATATGTGGTCTAAAGTGTCCCGTCGCCTTCTACGGCCCATATAGAACAAGTACTTAAGACATTAAATCCCCGTCACAATAAAGAGCTCTGAGGATTCTATGCAGAACAAGTCTGCACAGGCCGCTCTTCTAATAAGTGAATCGAGCGTGCAAGTAAGTGCTAGTGTGTCAGAGCTCACATAAGGAATGCGACCCAACGAGGCTCAGCGGCAATGCCCTTACCAATCAAAGCCTGAGGGCACCCTCTGAGCGCAAAACCGGAAGCGAGTGTGAAGCATCCAGCCAGCAAGCCAGCATTCCCTTCAGTCGGTCGGCGTGCGGCCCCAGAGGTGTTTGCCTAAAACTCATTAAAGCAAACACCTAATATACAAAGAAATGTAACACAAAGGATTACACTCGAGCAGCACACCCTGCGAAGGTATATAGATCATTTATCCGCACACCACACTCAGACACCCCTTCTCAGCTGCTGAATCTGGCGATGCCCAGGCTCCACAGGGGCCACAGATACTTTTAAACCAGGACAATCAAGTGCGAATAGTATGAGAAAAAAGCCTGATAGCGTCTGCAGCACCACCAAAACACTAGAGCTAAAGTAACCCCAAAAAGGAATGGAGGTGAGAGTCAGAGTAGAGTCAGAGAAGAGGTGGGTCGTAGACGTAGGGTGCGTTGCCAGTAAGGTATGACAGCCAGGAGGTGTCGAGACGTCATTCGATACGTACGGATTAGAGGACCGATCGCGATCGGGTCGACTTTTATTCTAGTGCCGACGACGAGGCATTCTCGCATCTCTCGTATTCAGACATGGCCTACCTCTTCCAAATGCACGGTTGAATCGTTCTAATGCACTCCCTCCCTCTTCGTCTGCACTCTCAGATTGTACTTTTCTCTTAACATCTTCTTTTCTAAACTTCCTTTTCCCATCCCTGTGCTCCCTCTACTTCCCCAATCATCAGACTTCTTTTTTCTCTTCTCTTCTACAAAAACTAAAATTCGTCTACATACCACAACATACATTATCTTTCTGCTCTCCTTCGCTCTACTGCCTAGCTTTTACCCTGCTTATTACTCTCTGGTCTTAACTTGACTTAAATATTTGCTTTCTACTTCTCTTATGCTTTCTTTTCACTTACACTTCTTTTTATCTTTTGCTCTCTCCTGTCTACTCTACTACCTTCACTACTTTTCCTTCCATACTTTTATCTCTATACCTCAAACTCTGAGCTATTTCAGTCTATCTCTCTCGTGTTATTGTTACTCTCTTTCTGAGAGATCCACGGTGTTTCTCTATTTCTTTTCTATAATCTCTCTTACTTTCAATTGGCTATAGACTTCTAGCTACCTGTGTTCTCTCGTGCGGTGGGGGGGGGGGGTGGGGGGTGGGGCGGGGGCGGGGGGGGGGGGGGGGGGGTTCCGCCTTATTATCAGATTCTGGTTTCCCCTATCTAATGCGAATAGTGTCCTGTTTACGTCCTCGCGGCTGCTCAAAGCGTCTCCCTCTACTTATCTTCTAACCGTCGCTTCTCTACTCTACCTGTTCTCACTACTTCTCTTTACTAGTTACTTTACTTTACTTTCTTAAACTGTCTCTCTCTCACTGCATATCTCTTCTTTCTTTGGCTCCAGGTACTCTATTTCTCTTCTATTCTACTTTTTTCTATACCCTTTGAACCTCCGTCCCTTGTTTCATTTACTGCTTTCTTGTTTTTCGTAAATCGCCTACCTGTTACTAGACGGTTCGCTACTTCTACTTTTTTTCCAGCTCTACTTTATCTCTTCTCCACGGCTTTTTACTTAAAATAAACTGCTTACTACGCGCTCACTTTCTTCTGCCTCCTCTCTTTCTTTGTCTCTTTACCTAGTTACTATACGCTTTCGGCCTACTTTTCACTCTTCCTTCTCTTTCCTACCTTGTCGCAGTTCTTGGTCACCTTTGTCTTTTTCATGTACTTTCCCCCTTTTTAATCTCTTCTTTCTTCTTTCTCTATCACTTACCCTTATTCTCCTGATGTCTTTTCTCCATCCTTTCTCTCTCTCTCCCCGATCTCTACTCGATAGCTCGCGCCTGATCTTTTGCTCCCTCTCTCTCCCATCTATTACTTTCTACTTTCTCGCTTCCTACTGCACTACAGTCCATGTGACTCCTTCCCTCGTTCTGTTCATCCTCTTCTAGCACCAGTAACAAGACCACAATTACTTCACTACAACCATGTCAAACGAATCCAGCTCCTTGGACAGTCAGGTCGAGCTGGACGCAGAATATTTACGGCTTACACCCCACAACTTATCCAACCAGTTGGCGATATGGCCTTCCTATCACGTCCCGTATATGGATAATCATACTAGGCTCGATGGCTGTCTCTCTTACCCTTTAGATCAGCGGACCCAACATAATGTGTAATACACACCACAGCCAGTTGCAAAAGAGCCTAAGAATCTGCTACGTCGAAAAGAAGCTCTCAAGAGATCTCTCCCGAGATTACGACACGGCAGAGACATTTTCAGGATATCCAAGAGTCCCCCGCGCCACACAAACACACAATACCACTAACGCGAAGACCCCCCGCTCTCAACCCCCGCCAACCCAATCCAGCCCACTCCACAAAACCCTTCTACCCCCAGAGCCAATGCAATACTCAGAGTCGAGACATGAATGATGAAGATAGAGAAAGGAGGGAGCAGAGCTCCGAATAGCCAGTGCAGCAAGATAGGAAGTCGAGTTCTCAGATGTACGTAAGCCAAATGGAGTTACATCTGATCAGTACCAACGATTCATCCCTGTAGTGATGAATGGATGGAACGACGCAGATGCTTTGGAACAGCGAATTTGTTTTCTCAACTTATACCTCCTCACCCCACACCTCCCTGCTATACACAAACCCTCTCCTTCACCAGCCCTCTCCCCCCTCCTACATACACCTCGTGCTGCGTCATCCTTGCTATCCTCGTTAGGAAAGATGATCATAGCAACGCCTACTTGCCCTTGTGGGAAGTGCCGCTCTCAGCCTTCTTCTCTCTTCTAATCTCTTGCCTATGTCTCTCGTACTTCTTCTACTCTAATATACTCTTTCTGTACTTCTCATCATATACTTGTCTTTCGTTCTCGGCATCCGTTCCACACACACACCCACGATCCAAACCACCTCATCACTAATCTCACCACCACCACCCCCCCCCCACCCCACCCAACCACACTCCCCCATACAAACCACCACACCTCAAACCACACCATCCTCCAGCAAAATCAGGGAATCCACCAACACACACACGCAACCCTACCGCCCTCCCCTCTCCTCAACACTCACAACACCAACCATCAACCACACAACACACACCCACAAACCCAAAACCCCCATACACCATCACCACCCACCCCCGACACCGACCCCAACTCTAACAGACAACAACCACTCAACTTCCTAGCGATTCTTCTGTTGTATGATTTCGAGCTGGAGGAGATGTTATGCTGGCAGTCGTACTCCAGCCTCCTGACTGCGCCCAACAACCGCCATAAGCCTGAGCTAGATTAGAAGTGAAGTGGATTAGCGAAGAGCAGATTAGTCTCAAAGACTTCCCTCTCAGCCTGACTTTTCCTGGTATTTAGTCAAGGGTAGATCTCTACTATGACGTTCGACTAGGTCTTCTTACTTACTATTCTCTTCTCTTTACTTTTCTGATAGATCTTCTCGAACCGTTCATACTCCAATACTCATAACTACTTACGTGTCGCGTCTTCTCCCCTCTCGAAAATAGCGTTCTCCTTAACTTTTCTTCTCTTCACCATCACGGCCGCTCTCAAACTCTCTAATAACTTAACTTGCTACCGCCTTTACTACACTGCTCGCTTGTACTTAATCTTCTCCTCTTATTCCTTACCTTACGCTCCTCTCGTTTCTACCTTACTCTCACGCTTACGCTGCCTCTCTTCTACTCATCCTCACCTTCCTCCTTACCCCATCTTAAGTCTTCTGCGTTATTTTGTTTTTTTGTCAGTCATCTTCCTCTTTCTCGTAATTTATTGGCGTCTATTGTAACTCATCTTCTTTCTTTACTGCTCTCCGCTACTCAAATTCTTTAAATTACTGTCTCGCTCTCTCATACATCTCTTACTTCATAAATTGCTTCTAATCTGCTTCTCGCTTTTCTCTTAACTGCTTTTCTTCTCCTACTTCCGCTTAGTACCCCTCCTGAAAAATTCATTACCTTTCTTTCTCTATACATTTTTCGGGTCAGTTCCTATCTCTTCTCTCCTAATATAATTTCCGCCTCTCTTCTTACCTAACGCTTCCTGCTTCTATCTCTAAACTCGCCAATGCTACATTACTACCTCTTATAATTCGCTAACAGCTCTTTTTCCCTCTCTTTCTGTACCTACTACTCTCTTTTCTCCGATTTATCTTCTTTTATAAAAAAAGTACACATCTTTCTGTTGTCTGCGGGCTACTCCTACCTTCAAGTTAACACACTCTTCTTTTCGACTCTCTCCGCAACACAGAAAATATCTCTATCGTATCCTTCTCATCCGAGTCTTCTCATCTCGTACTAACAGGCCTTCAACTGCCTTGTCTCTATAACCCTGCGCTTGTTTTTCTCTTTCTTCTTTCCCTTTTGTCTTCAAATGTTCTTACTGGCTTCCTTGTTTTCGAATTCTCGTGGCAGTCTTCTCGGTACTCTGTCTCGTCATTCTTGCTCCTTTTTTTCTTATTCATTGGCTTCTCGACTCTACTCCGCCTTTTAGATCTTCTTTCTTTTATTCCGTCTCTTCTTTTTTTCATACCTAATTTGCTTATCATAATTTTTTTCTCCTACTCCACTACGCTCGCCCTTTCTTCTGTATTGCTGACTTCTTAGCTCCCGTCATCTGATCTGACTCTTTCTGCTCTCGCGTCCTCCCTTCTTACTTTTATCTTGCTCTTCTGAACTTTACCTATCTTACCTTGAACCCTTATCGCTCTCCTACTCTGTACTACTTCGTCTATTTAAGTACTCTTTCCCTCCCTATCGTCTCTGTGTTGTATAACTCATAAATACCCTAACAATCGACCACCAATTTTTGACCCGTCGTAATAGCTCCTTCTCTTTATTAAATACTCTCACTCTGAAACTCGCTTGCATCTTTCTCCTTCTTATGTAGTCTTCTTATCTTATCTCTCTCTACCCTTCTTTACTTCTAACTCTTCTCCTAACTTCTATAATCTTACTATGGTCTGTGGCTTTTAACTCTCCCCTGCTTACCCCTCTCGTTGCATTACCTTTTTCCAGCTACATCTCTTCGTCCTCGTGCTCTTCCTGCTGCTCGTTCCTATATGATACCTACTCTAAATTTCTCTCTTCTCTTTACCGTATAACCTTCATCTTAATTTATCTATCTTCCTACGAACTGTCTTTCTTATTCCTACTTCCCCCGCCCTGCTGTATTGTCTCTCTCTCTCTCTATCCGACCTTTCTCTTCCCTCGCAACCTCCATCTCCATGCTTAACTCAACTCACATACTGCGTGCATCACTTGCTCTCTCAATATTCCTCTCCCTAACAATACTCCACTACTCTGCTCTTTACATCTCTTTTACTCCGTTCCATTCTCTGTCGAATCCTCCCCATCGCCCCGCTTATGTTAATACGCTCTTCTTATGTCCGCCTAGTCTATTGTCTTTTCTTCTGTTAGCTTTTTATACCCCTCTATCTACATTGTCTCTATCTACCGTTTGATTACCTCTCCCCCTTCTCTTTTTCGGCGGTTTCTCTTTAACTTGCTTTCTTAATCTCACTTTCCTCTTTCTTATTCTCTTATCTTATCTTTTATCTCCTTTCCACTTAACTTCTCTCTTTTTCATTGTTTTTCACGAAAATCTATTACTCTATTACCCTCCCGTTCCCTAGCTTATCCGCCTGGACACTTTGCTGTTCTTTCCCTCTCCTTGCTCATACTCACGTCTTTCTATTATTCTCTCCCTCCTCTTCTTGCTTTTCTCTACGCTTTTTCTTATAACTGCCCCTTCTATCTCCTTTTGTTTAATTTATCTACTGACTACGTTCTCTCTTCTTCAATTCTCCCTAGACCTAATCCTGCTTTCTTGCTATATCTGGCTTCTATCACTCTCTAAATTTTTGACATCTATCCATCCCTATATCCCTCTGAATCTCTGAGTACCTTGGTACTTACGTTATTTGCCTTTCTCCTCCTGCTCTTCTATACTCCTGCTTGCAACTCTTAGGTGTACTTTTCTCTCACTACCTACTCTCTAGCTTTAAAACCAGCTCTCCATCTACTCTTCTGCTCTCCGTAACGCTTTTCCGTCGCCTCTTCCTCTCCTCCTTCTTTTGATAAACTCTTAGAACTCCTTCTCTATTTCTCTCACTCTTCTAGTCTACGACCTTTCTCTTCTATAGCTAGCTGACTCTTTCCTCAATTAACTGTCTACCTTCCTTTTAAAATACCTAATACTCTCGTCCTATTTTATCTACCGTACTGCTTCCTTCCTCTCTAGAATATCTTATCTCCTCTTGGCCTTCTTACTTCCTTTACTTACGCTTCCTCATTTTTTCTCTTACTCTCTCGCTCACGCTACTTCTAACCTCTATCTCCTCTAACCTTTTTTTTTTTGCCTACCTATTTAATATCCCCTTATTCCTACTCCTTTTGTATTATATTCATCCATTTATCTTTGATTTCCCTCTCTTACTGCTGGGCACTCTATCTACTCTCTTCTGATGCTCACTATTGAGTCTCCTACCTCTCTCTTCTTCTCTCTGTAATCTCTGTCTATCTTAATACTTTTAATCCTCCCCTCATCTATCTATACTTCTTCACTTGTCTCGATTATGACGTCACTACTTTCTTGTTTTTCCCCACCCCATATAGGGATTCCATTTAATCTACTCGTCATCGCCTGAGAGACTTGAGCTCGTCTGATCTAGCGCGCTTACATCGTTCCAATCTGTTTTTACTAGGAGCTTTGCAGGATGTATCATGATATATAGGAATCGATATTAGGTTCGTAGATTCTGAGGCGGAGGACTGTTTAAACCCCCGCCCCCCCCCCCTCTGACCTGTTCCTCTCTATGCATGTGAGTTATCGATCCTTAAATTTTGCTGCTCTTAGCTGGCTCCTACATCTACTCGCTCTTGCTATCGCTTTTAATACATCTGACGTATATCGATTCTACTACAAACGTTATCTGCTTTTATCCGCTCCCTCCTAATTTCTTCGATACTTTTATTTTGGGGTGGACTTATTATCTACTCGTAGTTCTACACACCTTCTCGCATACTACGTACTTCTAAAGTTCTTCCTCTCACCTTGAACCACTAATACCATCACTTATTTCTATACTTACACTACTATCTATCTCGCGTCCTGCTGCTAACTTCTTTTCTTCTCTCTAATCTCCGTCTAACCTCTCTCTCGATTTTCTCTTCTTGCTCGTAATTAGCTCTTCTATCCTATCTCGCTCTCTCGTACCTACTGTACTTCTTGCTTCGACGATACTTCCTAAGTTTCATATTACTCTTACTTATGGCTCCCTTTGGCTTTCCTCTCTCTGTCGTTGCCTATTCGCTACTTGTAACTCCTACGTCTCTCTCTCTGAGATACATCTTTTAAATCATAACGAGACCGAAATTAAAACTATCTTTCTGTCACCTGTCCCCCTTAAGACGCAACTTCTTTAACGTATGTCAAATGCTCTCCAGCTCTCCTCCCCCCTTTTGCTTTTAACTATTAAACTACTTATGGCTACTTCTCACTTACTTCTACACAACGCTTTACTCTTTCTCTTCGGTCCTCGTTACTCTCTTCTCGTTAAGCTATCTGTCCTCTCTTTTCTATTACTTCTCCTTACTCTAAACTAACTAACAATCCCCATAATACCCTCTTTCTTTTCATCTCGTACTCTCTTTCTGCTCTCTCGGCTCTTTTGATGTACTCGTTCTGAGGTGTTCTATCTCTACGCACTAACATCTATTGGGATCTCCCTCAGTACTTCTTTTCTTTACTTTTAATCTTGTCTCGCTTTGTCTTCTCTCTTGACTCTCGTTCTACGGCTCATTGGCTATCCTAATTCAACCGAATATATATGCTCTCATGCTGGTACTCAAAGTAATTACTATCTGATATTAATATCGTATCTTTATAACTCTTTCCTGCTAAGTTTTCTGCAGATCATTCCGATTTTTCTGACTCGGTCGTCTCTTACTTATGCTAAATCTTGCCTCTTCTTAACCTCTATTGGGTCTTTTAAATTACACCGCGCTTCCTCCTTAGATTGTATCCTACTACTTTAACTGCGCTTGTGCTTTAATCTGCTTAACTTTATTGTACTATCTAAATCTGCTAATCTTCCAAACCTCTCGCTGGAAGAGCTATAGAGATGTCCGCTCCCATTGTAAACTATGCTCATCTTATAACGTTTATCACGTTATTCCTGCACTATTTCAGCATAACTCGTTGCTTAATTTCGTACTGGTTAACTTCTATTGACTATCTCTTTGTACAATAACGTAGAGTTCTATTCGCCGGACTCACAACTGATCAATATATCGCATCTGACTTATCCTGCAAACGATTAGGCTGTATCAAACTCGTCGGATCTTAATTACCGCTTTGACTATCTCTTTGTCCTTCTACTCGAAACCGACGTAAGAATCTCCTACGTTACAAAACATCTCCTCTTTTCCTCTAATACTCTTATTTCATGTCCGCTGTCACGCGCGTCTCGTCTCTCTCTTGACTCTATCCGACCTTTTTCTTTTAATCTCCCCTTCTATCCTTATTTCTGTATCGCCTATGCATACGTCTCTTCACTACTGACTATTAACTCGTCTGAGAATCATTTGACTCCTCTTCTTCACTTCCCTATACTGGTACTGTAAGTTAGCTCTGCTTGATCATATTTAATTCTATTTCCCTATCTCTACTCCTTCTTACCTCTACATACTCTTTCCTTCACTTGCTTCGCTTTCCTTCGCTCCTACTAATATCTTTATCTTCATTCTACTTTCTTATCCTTTTGCTTTCTTTCTCTCTTCCCGTTAGAATAAAACACATGTATCTATCCTTAGCTTCTAGCTGACGTCTATTACTTGAACTCATATCCTTCTACTCCCTCTCTCCGCTGGTGTAGAGCGTTCTCTTCTCCTTACCGTAAAACCTTTTACTATATACTTCTCCATTCGTTCTACCACTCTACTTCTCTAAACGTCAATCACTCGTTGCTTTTATCTTCTCCTTTACTGACTATTTTTGCGTCTTATTCTAAGTCATTTATCTTGTATCTTCTTGATCAACTTTCTTTAATTCTACTCTCCTCACTTACCCTATTCTTCAACAACGTCTTTCTCACTGCATTACTTCTCCTCAGAGCTCTATGCCTTCTCATTCCCTCTTATCCACTAATTTTCTCTCTAATTTTCCTCTCAATTACCTTTATGTTCACTTGCCTCTCCTCTGATTCTGCTCACTCAGCTCTTTAATCTTTTTCATCTCTATGCTCTCTTCTTCTTACTAATTTTCTCTTGTTCTTGCTATTACTTCTTATCCTTGCTCTAACTTTCTCTATCAATACTCTCTACCTTTATCTATACTATATTACTTGTGATACGTTAACTTTGCTACCTATGTCTCTTACTTCCTTTTCTTTCTCTTCATCTAGATTTTTTCGTCCTACTCACTTACGCTTTTACTCTTTATTTAAAGCTCTTATCTCTATATTTTTCTTACCTCTCTTCTCTTCCTCCTTCTCTCTCTCCGTCTTCTATTTTCCTCTCTATTTCTTCTCTTCTACTTATCTCTAGCGAAGTTTTGTCTACTTCTGATCTTCTTGTTTGCTTTTCTCTTACTATTAGTTCTGACCTACTACTACTCTCTACTTTTCACTAATCTATTCTCTGATTACTCTCTCCTCATAACTCTCTCTGCATCTAACTTGTCTACTGGCTCTCATATACCTTCCTCTAAGTCTCTCACTCTAACTCGTACTTGTCCTCTTTTGACCTTTCGTCCCATACCATTTGCTCTCGTCATCGAATTCTCCTTCTTAGATGTCTCGCATTTCTGCACGCGTCTCTCTTAACCCTCACCCTTCTTCTCTCTAAAAACTACACGATCATACTTCATCTTTCCAACTCTACTACTCGCGTCGCTTTTCTTGCTCTACTGTCTCTCTAACCTCTTTATTATCTTGTTCTTCCTTCCTATTCTAGATGCTTTCGATTACTACTTCGTCTACACTGCTTTCATGTTCTCCATTCTAAGCTTTATCGTTCCTCCTTCGCTGTGAATGAGAACTCGTTTTGAGCACTCTTCTATCGCTCATCTCTATCCTCACCGCATCTTTGGCCCTCTCTACTTTCTCTTCTATTCAACTCCTCCGTCTTATACTTCTTGTCTCTATATCGTGCTCACCTTCTGCTACTCCTACTTCGACTAGCTAACTCTTTCTGCTATGCTTTCTTTCTCTTAGCTACTTCCCGCCTTCTTATTTACCTGATCTTTCTATCTCTATTATGCACTCTCCTGGAAGACTATTCTATTCTCTCCAAATTAAACTAAATAAACTATTTTCTCCCCTGTTATGTGCTCTTTTCTCTTGATTCGTTTACACTCGCCATATATCTTCTTACTCCCCTTCTGTTACTCTTGGCTCTTATCTCTCGCTACTATCTTAACCAACTTTATCTCATGGATTTATGCCTTATAACTTTTACCCCTACTACGTCTTTGTCTTTACTCCCCTCACTTACTCACTTTCTCTGTCTCTTTACTAGCTCTACCGTACCGCTCTAAATCTAGCGATTCTCTTCTTACGGATTTTCTCTTTATTCTCCTCTAAATCACTTTTCGCTCTTCGACATATCCGTGGGCCTAATCCTATACTCCCATTTCTTTCCGAACTCTCCTATGATTCGCATGAGCTAATTTGCTACGCTCTTCCACTCGCTTTCTTAGTCTTTCTTAATCTTACTTCCACTCCGTTTCTTAACTTAATAAACTAACTTTACTTTTTTCTCTCTTTTCTCTACTCTCTATTTAAAAACTCTAATCTTTTCTTGTCCTCTGAATAACCTTTCATCTCATCATTTATTCTTGACCTCATTCTTCCGATTCTAACTGTTTAGATAATTCCTTCACCTCTCTTAGCACTAATCTCTACTTAAAAACTCCTTCGTAATACAATCTCAAATATTTTAAGACTTTACCCTACTCTATCTTTAATGTACTGGTACGCCTCAACTCTATACCCGATACACGACTCTCCTCTACTACTAGCTACGCTTGCTCTCGTCTTCTACCTCTAACTTCTCTCTCTCTCTCTTAGGACTCTCCTCAGTTCTGACTCTCGTACATATTACCTTTGAACTTTTGATAACTTTAATTTTTTACTGTTCTCCTTCTCCCTCTACTATCAACTCCACCTCTCTACCTACTTATAAATTACTCTCCAACGGTCTTAACTCTCCATTTTCTTCTCACTCTCTCTTTAACTATAACTTCTTCTAAATTAATTAAGCTATATCACTCTATCTCTCTCTGTGTCCTTTACTGTTTCTTCGGCCGTGAATTTTCTTCTACTACTTTCTACGACTCTAATCTGTTCTCTCTATCGTACTTCTTCTCACTTATATGCTCACAGTATATCTACCTTTTTACTATAAACTCTTGTCTGTACTTCTTTATCTTCTAATAACTTTAAATTTTCTCTCTCTAGTTACTAAACTCTCTCTATACTGCCTCTTTAATTTCTCACACATATAATGCTTTCGATCCTAGCTTCATACTCTGTTACCTCCTCCATAACACTTATCTACTACATCCTTATATACATATTTCTCCTCTCTTCGCTCCACTCTACTCGCTCATCTCCCGCTTTCTCTAAACTCATATTCTTTTCTTCCGCTCTCTTATCACCTGCTGTCTCTACTCTAGACGTCCATCGTCTATCTTCCCTTGACTATATCCCTCTGCTACTCTCTTTCTTCGCTCTCTTGTGCTTGTGTTCTTCTCCTCTTCCCTCTCTTCTCTCTGCGTCTTTCTCTCATCGTCTTGATGCTTTCTTCATCACTTTCTTTTCTATCTCTTCCTCTTCGCTGTCACCTCTATCTTTCTAACTCGTACCTATCTATCTCTTATACCTACAACTTGACCTCAATGGGACTTTCACATAATCCACACTGCGTTGCTACTTTTCGAGCTCTCCTTTCTAACTACTTATCAGCTTACTTTAGAACTCTCTTTTATACTCTCTTCTGAACCTAATGTGCCTTATGTGATACTTTCTCAACTTCTAACTTTATACTTCTATCACGTTTTATCTATCTTAAAACTCTTCCTTACTGTTCTAATTGTATTTCCTTTCTATTCCCCCCCCTTTGTTCCCTCTAACCTCACCTTCATCTTGGCTAAGTTAAGCTATCTCTCTCTCCATACCTTTCTGTCGCCTTCTTCTTCTACTATCACTAATTTCACTTTTTTTATTCAAAAGCTCTTACTCCTCGTGCTGAACGCCTTCCTCTCTACTACCTTAGATATATCTCTACTAATCGCTTGTTAACTGTCCGCTGCTTCTGCTACTCTCTCTCCTTCTCCTCTGTACCCTTCTCTCGCTTTCAAATATTTCCTCTACTTTTCGCTTAAATTTGCTTCTACTCCGTACTCCTATCTCTCTACGTCATCCATCACTTTTTTTCTCTCAAGATTTGTTACTTTTGTTCTTGTTTCACTTCTCCTTCTACTACTAGTTTTTCAATGAACACTAAATTAACTCTCCTTTACTCCCCCCCCCCCTCATTTCGTACTCTCTTTACTCTTCTCCTTTCCTTCCGTCTCTCTCTTTTATTCTCTCTCGATACTCCCTCATTTCTCGCTTCTCTGGAACCTTCTATACTGACTGTGCAAGTCCCTCTTCTTTTAACTGTTTACTAATTCCTCGCCCTCTCTCCGTCTCTTTACTTATTCATCCCCCTTTTTTATTTTATCTGTTCTCCCACATTCTCTTATCTCTCTATATTTTCTAGACTAATCACTACTCTACCTTCTAAACTTTTATTGCTATCTAGTCTCCGTACTTTCCTTACCTATTTACTTTATTTACTTTCTTCATCTTCCTACTATCCCGCTCTACTTCTCTGTACTATGCTTTATCTGCTCTATGTTCTTTCTAACTTTACTTCTCTCAACGCGAACTTATCGGTTCCTTCGTGCTCATTCCTTGCTCTCTCTCTAGACTATTACTTCCTTTTTTCTATACCCTCTCTATCATATGCTACTTCTGTTTAGTATTACTCCTTCTCTTCGTTCCTCTGCCTCTACTCTATTTCTCTTCTCTTTTTTCATCCGTATCGTAACCCTGAACCACCGCTGCTTCGATCTTCTGTTCCTCTTCTTTACTACTTCTACTGCTCTTCCTCGCTCTCATCAACTCTTTTCTCTGACATTTTCTCTCTCCCTCGTTTTTTATGGTATCTCGTCTTGAGCTCTCTTACTCTGTTCTACTCTCTACTTTTATATTCTCTACAGGCGTCTTCTCTCTACTTCTGCTTCCTTCTCGTCTTCTCTTTAACTTCTACTCTACGTTCCCTACTTTGTTCCCTTATCTTTGCTTTTCCTACCTACACGCTCCTTCTCTACAGCTACTGCTGGGGGGGGCTTCCTTCCTGCCGGAGTACTTTGCGACTTACACTTCTATATCTGCTCTTCTTTCTTTTTCTTTCTGATATCTCTATCTAATATTTCCTCATCCTTCTTCTTCTCTCTCTCTCAACTTTCTCGCTCTCCTTATCTTCTATCTTTCTACTTGCTCAAAATCTCTATTTACTCTACTATTCCTTCCGACTTGCTCTTTTTTTCGCTTTTTTCTTTGACTCAACTCCAATGTTTTTCTATAAATCGCGTTTTTCTTTCTTACGACTCTCACTGGATCAATCTACTATCTTTATGCCTCTTTGCTCTCTCTGTACATCTTCTATACTCCTCTCTCTCTCATATTTTCTCCTCTATGTTCACTACTTTCTCTTCTTGCTTTAGAGGACTCCTGCATTTTAGAATCCTGATCTTCTTTTCTTTTGTCCTTGCCATCTATAACCTGTTTAACTCGACTTGTTCTGTCTCAGATCTATCTCCATAAACTCCTCTCTATCGTAATCGATACACCTTATCCCTCTAAATTATCTTTTTTCGCCTTCTGACTCTTCCTTAGACTCACTCTAATTATACTCTAAAACTACCATAATAGCTTCTCTCTATATTTGCTCTTACTCCTCCCTTTCTCTTACAAACTTACGCACCTCTACTCTCTCCTTGTTTCTCCTACTCTGGCTCAAGATCTTTCAATTTACTCTTCACTCTTTAACCCCTTCAAAAGCTCTGTTATTAACTAAGTCGTATCCTTTCTTTAATGACAACATTTCTTGTTTCATACATTCGTTGTCTCTCTCTCTCTCTCTGTATAGCTCTCTGACCTCGTTGCTGCTTTGCTAGCGTTTCCTCTCCTCTTCTCTCCTCCATTCTAGTATGTCTTCTTTCTCTACGCTTCTATATCTAACCTACTCTTTCTAAACGGTCCTCTCATCTATTCGTATAGGACCCCTACTAAGTCCTTTCTCTTCTCTACTTTACTTCTTCTGGTTGCTTCTCAATGCTCCTATCTTCTAACCTACTTCTCTCCTTTAATTTTCGACTTCTCCACTAATATCCTCTATTATCTTCTTTCTACTTAATCCCTAGCCTTTTATTTAACCATCTATCGCTCTCTCTATCTCTAGTACTACCCTCTATTTTCCTACCGTTAATTCATTTATTTTAGTCTAAACTTTCAATTCTGTCTGCCTCCTTGTCCCTTTTCTAAACCCTTACCTTTTCTCTGAGTCACTTCATCTTCTGATCACGATAACTCTCTTCTCTTCTCTATTTCCTCCCGTTACTTACTCTTCACTACGTAACATCTTGCTACGTCCTTCGACTGTTCCGACTCTCCTAATCTTACCGTCTAGATACATCTCCGCTTACTCTCTACCTCACACTCCTAGATACTGTTTGCCCCTGTCTCTATTACTCTCTTCGATCTCACTATTCTCACCCATCTATCTTAGCTTTTACTCCTCTATACTTTTTCTTTATTATTCCTCTACTACTTACGTCTCTTTACCTTCTTCGCTCACTTCTCCTCTCTCTTACTCTCTTAATTCTCCCTCGTTCTCTGCTTCTTCTTTACTCTTAAAATCTCTTCACAATGCTCTCAGAATAACCCTGTCTCTTCTATCTGACCTTTCCGCTCTCTCGATATCTATAAACTCGTCCGTTTATAGCTCCTCTGCTCTCCTTCTCAACTCTACTGCTGTATGCCTTCCTATTTTCCCTGGACGTCCAACACCTTCATCTTGATATATTCGTCTCTTCCTCTCCGTCTCGTATACACTTATTTCGCCTCCTCAACTTTTTATACGCTCTTCTGACTAATCATTCCGTGCTATCTCTTACGCTGATCTGAACTATTCTTATCTATGGTAAACCTCTCTATGTCGATCTACCTTTCACCTATCCTCCTCTATCGATTGTCTCTTACTCCTTCCTACTCTCTCTCTACCTCTTCTTCTTCTTTGCCTCCTTCCTATTCTTCTATCTCTCATATACTTCTCTTAATTACTACTCTTTCTCATCATATTCTCTCGCACGTTACTCGCTCCCTCTTTCTCTAGAAAACTCTACACTACAATTTCCTTACTCTCTTGCTTCGCTATTCGAATCGTCCCTTACCTTCTGCCTCCTTCTTCGCCTTTACTCAACTCTGCCTCTTCACTTGTCTTACTGGAACTCTTAGAGTTTTCCTTATCTCTCTTGACTTTACTACACCTTATTGTTCCTCCTCTTATTTACTACTCTCTCTCCTATTCTCTCGCCCTGCTTTACTTCTCTTCTCTCTCTACCCTGACTACTTCTTTCTACCTACCTTATTACCTATCGCCTACTTTCCAGAACTTCTGCCTTATTTCTTAATTCTTTATGGACTCCTTTAATATCACTTCTCGTTCTCTTCTCCCGTCTGACCTCTACGAAACCTCTATCTTTCTTCTCGACTCACTTTCTTTTCTTTCCGTTCATCTCTACTCTTTTCTCTTTTTTTTTGTCTCTTTCTATCTACTAATTTACCCCCTACTGGACCTCTTCCACCCTAATCTCTTCTTTCCCTCTTCTTCTTTTGCCCTTCTTCTCTACCTCTCTCTCTTTGCCTCTATTATTCCGACACTCGTTGCGATACTCTGACTACTCTTTCTATGTTTTTTCACTCTATTACTCTCCTCTCTTTTTCGTTTTTTTCTCTCCATTATTCATACTCTTACGTACCGTTGCATTAGGTCTCACCGTTTGCTCTACTCTCGGAAACCGTATACCTTACGTCTTTTCCGTCTTGCTTTCTTTCGCTATCGTCTTCTATTCTCTGGACCCCTACCTCTCTTCTCTTACCCGATTCTCTACTTACGTACCTCTATGCCTTTCCTGTCTCTCGACGCCCTCCTGATACGTGTTGCTAAAACCTTCTCCGTTAATTCTCTCTATCTTACTTCTGATGAAGTGCTATCCCTACTCTCGTCTCCTATGTAATATTCTCCAATCCCTCCTCTAAATCCCTTCACTGCTGTCATTTCTCGTTCTTCGCTTACTTTTTTAAATGTTCTCGATGACCTTAGCTTCTTCTCTTTCGCTTTAGACTCCTTCAAATTATTAGCTTTCGTTCTTTCCAATCCGCCCTTGTCTCTCCTCCATCCTTCTCTCCTCTACTTCTTCTTTACGCCTACGCTCTGCTTTCACTCCTACGCTCTCTTGTATACTTCTGCTTGTCTTCTCTTTGTTCTACCAATCCCTACTTTACTAATCTACGCTAATCTTTCTAATCGTTCGCCTCTTTCTACTTGCTCTCTCCTATACTCTCTCTCCCTCTCTGTGTCCTCGATCTGACTTTATTCTCTCTTTACTCTACCATTCTTTCTTGTGGACTTTTTTTGTCTTGACTATCATCTTCTCTTCTCTTTTCTATTCCTCGGAACTGCTCTCTGTCGAGCGTCTATCCTGCCCTTATCTTTCTAGTATACCTTACCTCCTTCTTTATCTAATCGCTCGTTTACATAGCTGTCGATCTCTCTTGCCTTTCCCTATTCCTATTTCTTCCTCTACCCGATCGTTCTAATTCCTACTACCTGCCTCTTGCTTCCGACGCTCTTCTGCGTATCCTAACGCTCTTCTGTTCTCGGTCGTTTCTGCTCTCGTGCTCTCTCGTTCTTCTTGTTTTTACTTCCTCCTATAGCACTTCCTCCTCTCTCTCTTCTTAACAATAACTACATTCATTATCGCCTTACTTCAAACTCTTTATATCTATCTACTTGCCGTCTCTTCTCTCTCCATTGTCTATCTCTCTA
>CM076727.1:6811794-6819294 GCA_038501795.1 Pseudopleuronectes americanus
TTTTTGTTTGTTGTGTTTTTGGTGGAGTTTTTGATTGGTTGGTTAAGATTTTTTATGGTGTTTTTTTAATTTCTGTTTTATTTGTTTAGTTATTTTGTGGTGTTTTTTGTTTTTATATTTGTTATTTGTATTTTTTGTGAGTGGATGGTGGTTAGGGAACGGTGTGTGGAAGCGTTGAAAATTAAATTATTAGAAAAACGACACCAAAGATGTGATATTGGGGTTGTATGGCGTTTCCTAAATTACAAATAAAAATATTAATATTAAAAAAATTTTTCAAAAACAATTTCAAAAAATAAATTTCATAAATTAATCTTAACACCCAAAAATATATAAACAATAAAAACTAGAACATAAAAAAATATATAAAAAAATAATATAAATTGAAATAGTGAAATATAAAAAAATAAACTAAAGAAAACTAAAAACAATTTGGTGGGAATCTAAAAACTTCAAAATAAAATACCACAAATAACTGACAACTTAAACCGCAAATAACTAAAGCAAAGAAAAAATAAAATTAAACATCAAACAAAAAAAAAAAATAACAAAAAACAGAAATAACACTAAACATCACCAAGCCACCGTGCATGATACTTAAAACCCTAAAAAAAACAACTACCAACAAAACTCCATCACCACACCCCCAATCACTCAAACCCGAAACGCGGGGAGAAAGGGAGGTGGCGGTTCGTGGAGTGGGGTGGCAGGGATCGGGGGGGCGTGACGGTATCCTCACGTGGGGGGAGGAGGGGGGGTGGGGATGGGGGGGGGGGGTGGGGGGGGTTGTGGGGGGGGAGGGGGATGCGGGGGGGGGGTGGGTGGAGCGGGGCAGGGGGGTAGGGGGGGGGGCGGGGGGTGTGGGGGGGCGGGGGACGGGCGGGGGGGGGTGGGGGGAGGGGTGGCGTGGGAGGGGTAGGGGGGGGGTGTGGGGTGGTAGTGGGAGGGGCGGGGGGAGTGTGGGGGGGGGGAGGACAGGTGGCGGGGGAGGGGGGGGGGGGGGGGGGTGGGGGGTGGGGGAGGGGGGGGGGGGTGGGGTGGGGTGATGGGGGTGGTGTGAGGGGGTGGGGTGGGGTTTGTGTGGGGTAGGGATGTGTGGGTTGGTGGGGTGCGGTGGTGGGTGGGGGAGTGGGTTGCAGGTGTGGTGAGGAGTTGGTTTGTGGAGCGTGGCGGGGGTGTGGGGGTGGTTGGGCGACTGGGTGTTTTTAGTGGGGTGCTGACTGTAGGGATGTGTGGGGAGTGAGTGGTGGGTGTGGTGTGGTCTAGGTAGGGGCGGTGGTGGGGCGGGGTAGGGGGTGTGTGGTGGTGGTGGTGGGTGTTGGCTTGGTGCGTGTAGCGCAGAGGGCTGTGATGGGGGGTGGTTGGTGAGGATGGGTTGTGGGGTGTGCAGTGTGGGGCTGGGTGGGTGTGCGCGTTTTAGGGTAGGTAGGCTGCGGTTATGGGTCTCCTGACGTGTGATTTTTGGGCGTCTGTGGGGGCGTTTCATGTTTCATTTCAGGGTTCATGGCGTTCGGTGCGGGGGTATTGTGCACGGGGGATGGGATGGGTGGTAGCGTTGGGCAGATTAGGGTTGTTTGTTTTTTGAGGAACGTTTAAGTGAGTCGGTGGGGGGGCTGGGTGGGTTGGGCTGTGGCTGGTTACCTGTGTGGTGGATGGGGAGTGGGTGTTTGTTGGTGGGAGACGGGTTTGTGGCTCTTAGGATGGGGTGTGGGTACGGATGGTTTGCAGGGGTTAGGGGGGATGTGGTTGTTGGTCGGATGTGGTAGTGAGGAAGTCGGTGGGATTGAGGGTGCGGTTGTTTTATTGGTGTGTGAAGACGTGACTTGTTTGGTAGTGGGGGGAGGCTTCGGTGCGTGGTTTAGGGTTTGCCTTGGTGTGTTGGTTTGCGGATGTTGGTGTGTGTGGGGGGTGTGTATTTTGGGGGGGGGTTTGTTGGGGGGATGTGGAGTTGCGTTTGCTTTTCAACTGGATTCGTGTCGGGTGGGGTGGTAGGCGGGGTGGTTGGTTGCAATGTGGCGTTGGGAGTGATTCGATGGGGGGGGTGGTGGGTTTGTGTGTTGGCTAAGTGTTTTAGCCACGGGGCGTGGTGGGTGGGGGGGTGTGTAGTTATGATTTGGCGGGTGTAGGGTGGGTAATGTGGTGGGGGGTGGGGGTCGATATGTGAGGGGGGGCGCGGGTGGTGGGATGGTAGGGGGTGGGGGGTTGGGGCTTGGTTGGGGGGGCGTGTGGCGGGATGGGAGAGGGTTGTTACTACTGTTTGGTGTCGATGTGTGGCGTGGAGGCGGTAGTGGCGCTTTGGTTGGTAGCGTGGGCTCGATGAGGGGATGGATGTTGGAGGGTGGGGGGCAGAGTGTGGTAGTAGTTGGTTGGTGTGGCTGTGGAGTGGATGTTTGTGTTGGTGTAGGGTGCTGCGATGGGTTGGGTGTGTTGGCGGGGGGTGCGGGGGGGGGTAGGTTAGTGGAGTGGGAGGGTCAGTGGACTGGTGGAGGAGGGCGGGAGTTGGAGTGGGGTGTGGTGAGGAGAAGGGGGTGGTGGCTTTGGTGGTAGGCTGGTTAAGGTGGGGACGGAGTAGGTGAGGAGTTGAGCCAATAGTCTGTGTGGTGATTTCTTTTGATGCTTGTGATGTCTGTTTGGGTAGGTGGTGGTTGTACGAACCGTTGGTTAAAGGAGGTGTGGCGTGGCTTTGGGTGTGCGTGACAGTGGGGGTGGGAGTGGCTGGGAAATGTTATGTGAGCGGGGTGGATGTTCCGGGGGTCCTGGAATGTGGGTACGGGCCTCCTGTATAAGGGATCGTGTGTTAAGGGGGCTTTTATTCAGGGTGAGTTGCGCTTGCGTGTCACAGAGGTAGTTGGGAGAGCTCAAGTGTGTCCGTTGTTGTTTCGTTTGTGTGTAGGTGTGTTTGAGGCCATTTCAGAGCATTTGGTTTTGGGCCCGATGGGGCCGCTTTTAGTCGGGTCTTATGGTTGAGGTCTTCAGAGTGTCCACGTTTTGGCTTCATGGGTTGGCTTGTCATGGCTGTGGTAGTGCTCTGGTAGTGATTTAGATGCTCTTGGCTGGTTTTTGTGAAGGGGGTTAGTGTTTTAGGGTCTGGCTTGTTTCGAGAAGGGTTGTCCGGGGCCATCGGGAGGTTTTGTTTTCGGCGGGTTTGGCTGTTTTGACAGGCGGGCGCGGGTTAAGGTGGTCTGCTTTTGGTGGTGTTTTGGTATTTGTTGTTTTGTTATTGATTTCTGTGTTATCGTGGTGTTGCGTGGTAGGGGCTTGAAAGGTCTGTGTTTCGTGTCTGTTGGGTGGTTCAGTGTAGGTGGCGTTGTTTCTGGTGGGGGGGGGCTTCTTTTTTGGGGCGTTATTGGGGACTGAAGTACGTATTTTTGTTTTTTTATTTTGTTGTTTTTGTGGTTTTGGTTCTACTTTGCTGATTTTTTTCTTTTGTCGCTTTACCGGTTTGTGAGCTTGTGTGGTCCGTCGTGTTTTCATTGCGTTGTTCTTTAGTTTGTTTCTTGGTACGGCTTTGTTCATTGTTTTTTAGTTGGTCGTTTTTTTATACGTGCTTCTTTGGGCTTTGGAGGGGTTTTGTGGGCGTTGGTGGTGGTTGAGTTTTTATTGTTTTGTAATTTGTTGTTTTTGCTTGGTTGTTCTGTTTGTTACTTGTTTGGCTTTTTGTGTGTTTGTGTTTCTTGCTTTTGTTTTATTTGCTTTAGAGTTTTTCGTTTAGCCTCTTTGGTGGGTTCTTTCTTGCGTATATGGTTGTGTTCGGGCGTTTGTGTCTTTGTGGTATATGTGTGATTGGTGTTGGGGTGGCTCTTTGTGTGATTTTGGTTTTTTTTCGGTTATTAGTGGTGTTCGTTTCTTCTTTTTTCTTCTTTTTGTGTTTTGTTTGCTGTATTTCTTATTTATGGGGGCTGGATGGTGTTGGGTTTGTTGTGAGTTTCTGGCTTTATATCCGAGTGTGTGGGTTTGCGGGTTATGTACAGTGCGGTTGGATGGTGGGTGTAAGGGTTCGTTGAGAGCTGGCTGCGAGTTAACAAGTTGGGCCTGGGTCAGCCTAATTTGTCCGGGAACACGTGTGGGTGCGGGTGTGCATCGGGTTGTGGAGAGGAGGTGGGAAATGGGTTTGATGGGGGGTATTGTCGTCGATTGGGCTGAATTTTAACGTCTAGGAGGTGGGTTGCGTTGTGGGCTGTAGGGTTTGAGGGAGTGTTTTTGTGTTCGCGTGGGGGTGGCGTGGAGGGGGGGTGCGTATGGTTGTTGTGGTTCTGAGGTGATGATCTGCGCGTTTCTGGGAGTGTTGGTGTGCTGGTAATGTGTTGTGTTTGGAAGTTTTGTGAGACTTTTTGTTGGGCTGGCGGTTGGGTTGGCGTTGTGGGCCGGCAGTGGTGCAATGTTGGGGTTTGTTATGTTTGATTTTGGCTGGGGGGTGCTTTTTCTTGTTTTGAATGTTCTGGGGGGGTCTTGTTCTTGCGCCGCTTGTAGGGTGCCGCTTGGGTGGTTTCGGGTGTCTTGCCTTGTTGCATGTTGGATTGTGTGTGGTCTCGGGTGTTAGGCCGCATTGGTGTGGGTTAGGTTGTGGGACGTGGGGGGGTGGAGGGGTGAGAACGCCTGGGGGACGTGGAGGGGGGGGAAAACAGCATGTATGGGGTGGGGGACGGGGGTTGGCGGGAGTGTGGTTGGCGCGTGAATGCGCGAGCGGGGGCGGTGGTGCAGTGTTGGGGGGAGTCGTGGGAGATGTGCACTATTCTGGTATGCGCGGTAGGGGCGGGTAGAGGGGGGGGGTGGGCGGAGGGGAGGGGGAGGGGAGGGGGGTGGGAGGGGGGGCGGGGGGGAGGTGGGTGGGGAGATGGGGTGGAGGGGCGGGGAGTTTTTTTGTTTTTATGTTGTAGTAGTTTGGTCTGTTGGTGAATTGCTGTCGGTTGAGTTTCTGTTTATTTTTTTCTTTTTCCTTTTCTAATCTTTTTTCAATCCAGTTGCCCGGGTTTCTTTTTATGGCTTGTTTTTTGTTCTGTTGCTTTGCTATTGTTCTTTTTCTTTTATTTTTCGTTTCTTTCCGTTCCTTTTTTTGTCTTATCTTTCGTTCGGCATTTTTTTTTTGTTATTCTTTTTTTGTTTAGCGTTTTTTTTTCCTCTGTTTTTCTTGTGTTATCTTTTTTTATTTTTTTATTTTTTTTCGCCTTTTTTTTATTCTTTTTTTTGTTGCGTTTTATTTGTTTCTTCTTTTTTTTTGTATTTCCCTTTCTCTCCATTTTTTTTACTTTTTTTTGTTTTTTCTGTTTAATATTTATTGTGTTCCACTTTACTATTTTTTCTTCGTTCTCTAAATTGTTCATTTGCTTTTCTTTTACTTTTTATTTTTTGTGTCTTTTTTTCTTCTTTTCCTTTCTTTTTATTTAGCCTTGGTATTTGCTGTTCATCCTGTTTTGTTATTTTTTTTCTACTATTTATTGTCTCCTGTTTTTCCTTCTTGTTGTCTTTCTTTTCGTTTTTTAGTTCTTTCCTTTTTGCCTCTTCTTTTTTAATTTATAGTTTTTTTTTTTTGTTTTTTCATTTCTTTTATTATTATCCCTTACTGTTCTTTACCTTTTACTTTTTTTTGTTCATACTTTTATTATTTTATTGTACAACTTTCTTTTCTTTATTTCTAATTTTTTTTCACTTCTTCTTTTCTAATTTTTATACTTTTATTATTTTTCTTTCTATCTTTATTTATTGATCTTCATTTTTTTTTTTTTTAATATGTGTCCTTATTTGTTTTAACTTTTTCGCTTTTGTTTACTAACTCTTTTCTACATCTTGTGTATTTTTTTTATTGGTCTTTTACTTGTTCTATTATATAGATGCGCTTTTCATTTGTTTTGGCTTCCTAATATTTTCAGTATTTTTATTTTTTTTTAACTTATTTGTTTTTCGTTTTCTGTCGTTGCTAGTGTGTTTCTATTGATCTTTCTTTTTTTTCTATTTCTATATTTGTTACTGTTATTATTGTTTTTTAAACTTTTGCATATTTTTCTTTTTGTGCTTCTTTTATGTAATTGTTTGTGTATTTCACTTTTTTTGTGTGTTTTGCTATCTATTGTTTCTTTTATCATAACTTGAGTTTTCGCCATTTCTTTTGCTTTTTTTTTCTTTGCTTGTATATGCGCATATTTGAGTTATCTTCCATTCTTTGTTTATCGATGTTGTTTTTATGCCCTCATTTTTCAGTTTTGTTTCCTTTTTTTGTCTGCTTGATTTGCTTTGCTTAAATAAATGTACCAATTCCGGCTCGATGGCTTATTTTGTTTTTTTCTTTGTTATTTGCTTTATTTATTGCTTAATTGTTTCTTGTAATCTGTTAAGACTTTCCTTACGTTTGATGCTTGTTGTCTTTTCTTTTTTCGGCGTAGCAACAAAGCTGCCTAAGCAAACAGCAAGCCTCTTGTTCGTTATCTTCCCGGGGTGTTTGTTTACCGAGCCACACAAGCCTTGCCTTGAGTTGTGAGGTGTGTGCGTGCGTGCGTGTGTGCGTGCTCGCGTGCATGTGCGTGTACTTGCATACGCAGCCTTGTATCTTGTTGAGCATTACCTCGGCACTTGTGTATCCACCGTATTCAGATTTGACATGTCACCAACATCCTAAAGAATAAGCTGCAAGGACAGTTGGGTTTGTCAAGAGCTCTTAACATCCATCTTCTTTTGTAGGGATGGACTCTGCAGCTGCTGAATAATCAGCGATACTTCTGGCTGCTTTCGGGTTTTGATTGTCCCTGCAAATCTTTTTGGGTTTAAGAAAACTCATTAGGCAGTAAAAGTATTCAATTTTGACCTCTGCAAAAGTCCATTTGTGGTTTTGTTTTTAAGTTTACACAAACAGTACTTGACAGATTTTCATGAAACTTGGTGGATGTAGTATGGGAAGAGGCCAGACAATGCTGCTGTGGATCCAGATCAGAGGGCAGAATTGTCTTCTTTGTTCTCTAACATGAGATTTGGATGTTTCTGTTTTTTACATTTTGAATGTTTTCCCTGGGAATAATTCAAGGATATTGAGGAAAGAAATCTGGTACATAAGGGGAATGATTTCTATCAGTGTGTGAAGTTTGGTGATGCCTGATTTAATTTAAGGGGGCTTGGTGAAGGTATAAAGTCTACTGAGTGCCATTCTAGTTTAAAAATTGTTTAATCACAGTGATGAAAATTATCTTGCACCATGTTTTCATAGATAGATCTCAGAGATAGGAAACTAGGCAAAAATAAATAAAATAAAAAAGTATTTTCAGGAGAAACCCTTTAATTTAGTGCTCACGTGCGTCTGGGAAACCTGATGCTGTTATTTTTAGAACAGATTTATCTCTTGAGATGAGTGCAAGTTCAGTGCTGGGTGGATGGGATGGGTCGCTCTCTTAAACTGTCTGTAATCTAGCATGCACCATGAATGTTAGGACTGGTGTGCCCGCAGCAAATAATTACGGTTTCATTCCCTTCTGCTTCCCGAGCAGCGCAGGGGCCTCTGACACGGGAGGACTGTAA